>VZTT01042122.1:3832-17593 GCA_013400855.1 Buphagus erythrorhynchus | reverse complement strand
GGAAAACAGTGAAAGAAAACAACCCGTGTTTCAAAAACTTTTCATTCTAAATTCTTTTAAAAACACAAATGCAGTAGGATTCCATCCAGAAAGGAGCAAGTCTTGACATTGAAACACCTGGGTAAGAAACTCCAAGGAGACCTTTCAGAAATGAGAGAGAGCTAGTATAGTTTACATTTGTGGCTGTGGCCTTTCCTTCTGATGGCCTTTCTTTCTTCTGAAACAGCTCTGCTTGAAATGGTTTTGGATTGAGCTTCTCTGGGTGCACTGCTGTGCGCAGTCAGAAAAGAAAAAATGGAGACTGTGCTGTTGCTTTGAGTCTTTATTTGTGCTTGCGTCTAGTTTTTGGTTCTCAATGCTGGACCATTCCAGCAACTTCAGTTACATTTGCCTCTAGAGGTATTGCTACTCCTTTACTGGACAGGAATACAAATGAGAAGCTGCTCCAGGCAGAGATCACTGCACACATTTGAACTTCCACTAAAAACAAACAAGGAAAAGCCAAAAAAAAGCAATGCCCAATGTTTGTTCAACATGATTCTCAGTTGTGTGCAATAGGCAGGAATCAAAGGAGTGCCTTGATTTCTCTATTTTCCCCATCTATGCTTTTTTCCTCAGGGAAATCTATAAGCATGTTTTCTGGGATTGTTTTTCCAATTTGAGAGAGAAGAGCAATGTTACAGTTAGAAAGCTATTTGGAGTTGCCAGTTAAATCCTTTAACGTGTTAGTAGGAGTGCAAGCAGATAGAGGTAGAGGCTAGTGGTTGCATAAATCCAAGTCTTTGACACTCGCTCCCTTTTGGAAATGTGTGGAACCTCAAAGAAAGGAATTTTTTTCTTTTCTACAGGCTAGAAAAACACATTTTTCTCCCTATTACTCTGCAAGACTTGGGTTTGGTAAAAGTCTTGCTCCAGTTATTTAAGTCTTTTAAAGACAATAAGTATTCTATCATTAGTAATATATTGGTCAAGATCTGAAGCTAATGGTTAACTTAAGTACATAATTTTGGATAAAACACTTTACTTACTGTCTGTTTTCCTTTAGGCAGTTTTTTTTGNGTTTTCCTTTAAGCAGTTTTTTTTGTGTTTTTTTTTTCTTTTTTTTTTTGTTGTTTTTTTTTAATTGAAATGCACTGTTTTGTGCATAGAAATATTATTTTTCCTGATTTAAAATTAATATTGATTTTTCCATATAAAAGGAAAGAGTTTAAACTGCAAGCACCAAATTTGACCCACTTTGAGTAACAGAACATGTGCAGAAAAACCCTGATGAGTTCAAATAATATATACACTTCATATATTGTAACTCTAAATACACAACAGTGTATTAATAGACATTAAGCAATAGGAAGTTGTCTTTCATAAATTTATAGGAAAAGTTTTACATTCCCTTCTCACCTGTCCTGAAATGCTTGATAAAAGCAAAAGAGTTGCCAAGTTCCATTTTTACAAGTTATACTGCTCATTCAAATTCATAACGGTAAAAACTGCTTGATGACTCTAAATGGATGCTTTACAAGATAAACTAGCAGCTGTTTCTAATATGTGTTTTGTGTGTGAAGTAGTTCATTTTTGTCCCCCTGATCAAGGTCATCACATTAATTATTTTCAGGCTGGGTTTAGCCAGTTAAATCTATTTTTAAAAGCCTCTTAAAAAACTCAAACAATAATTAAAAAAAAAAAAAGGAAATAATCTTAGAGAAAGATTTTTAAAAAGACTTGTTGACCCCAAAATAATTCTATTGTCTGGTTGTTTGGAGTTTTGTTTGTTTGTNTTTAAAAAAATTGCTTGGCATACTCATGGTGACTTTCTGACAGTTAGTTTTATATCTTAATTTCTTCCTATCTTAAGGCATTCTGTGTGTTTATATACATTTGAGAGTACATATACATATATATATATATATATGTACATCCAGAACATTTGACACAGTTGGTGGAGAAGCCAACAAGACAAGATGTACTGCTGGACCTCAAAATACCACATGAAAAAGGACTGGTTGGGGATATGGAGACTGGGACAGCCTTGGCTGCAGTGATCATAATGTGGTGAGTTCAGGATCCTGTTTGGAGGAAACAGGATAATAAATAGGATTAGAGTCCTGGACTTTGAAAGAACTAACTTTGGCCTCCTCAAGAACCTATTTGAAAGAGGAGGGCCTAAGACAGTGAGTATTCAAACATAATTTATTCCAAGCTCAAGATCAGCATACCCTTGTGAGCAAGAAATCAAGTGAGGAAGACAGAAGATCTGCATGGATGAGCAAGGAGCTTCTGGCAAAACTCAAACAGAAGAAGCAATTTTACAAGATATGGAAGAAAAAACATGCCACTTGAGAAAAATATAGGAATGTTTTCAGAGTGTGCAGGGATGTGACAAAAGAGGTGAAGGTCCATTTGGAATTCAATCTGGCAAGGGATGTCAGTGACCACAAATTTTCTTCAGCTGCATCAGTAGCAAATGAATGAATCAGGAAAATGTGGCCCAGAGCTGAATGAGATAGTTGCCGTAGTAACAGAGAGTGGGTTACTAAATGCCTTCTTTGCTTCAACCTTTACTGCTAAGTCCGGCCTTCAGGAACCCCAGCCTCTGGGGGCAAGAGAGAGTCTGGAGAAAGGAAGATTTTCCCTTGATGAAGAAGGATCAGTTGGGAGATCATACAGGTAAACCTGACAGCCACAAATCTGTGGACCCTGATGGGATGCACCCACAAGTGCTGAGGAGTTGGCAGATGTTATTGCCAAGCCATTCTCCATAATTTTTACAGGTCATGAAGAACAGGAGAATTGCCTGCAGGTTGGAGGAATGTCATTCCAGTATTCAAAAATAGCAAGAAGTAGAACCAGGAAACTATAGGCTAGTCAGTCTCATCTGCATCCCTGGAAATGTGATGGGACAGCTTATCCTGGATGTCATTTACTTGGGGAGAAAAAGGATGTTATCAGGAGTAGTCAACGTGGATTCACCAAGGGGAAAACATGCTTGACCAATCTGATAGACTTCTAGGCTAGAATGACTGTGTAGATGGAGGGAGAGCAGTAGGATGTAGTCTATCCTAACGTCACCAAAGCTTTGGACACTGCCTTCCATAACATCCCTTAGGTGGGCTCAGGAAATGTGGGTTAAAGGAGTGACAAAGAGGTAGTTTGAGAATAGCTGGATGGCAAAGCTCAGGGGGTTGTGATAAGTTGAAGGCCTGTATCTGTATTCCCAGGTGGTCAATGACCTGGATGACAGGGGTAGACTATACCCTCAGCAAACTTGCTGACGACACAAAACTTGAAGCAGTGTCTGCTATAGCAGATGTCTGTGTTGGCAGTCAGCATGAGCTGGGTGGGCTGAAGTTCAACATAAGCAAGCCTGCAATTTCAGTGCCTGGGGAGGAATAATGCCAGTTATAATGCACCAGCATAAGCTGGGGACTGATCTGCTGGAAGCAGCTCTGCAAAGAAGGACCTGGTAGCCCTGATGGACAACAAGCTGTCCAAGAGCCAGCCGTGTGACCTGGTGGCCGAGAAGGCCAATGGTGTCCTGGGCTGCATCAGGAAGAGCATTGCCAGTGGAAATACAAGAAATGATCCTATCATTCAACTCAGCCCTGATGAGCCTGCATCTGGAGTTCTATGTCCAGTTCTGGAACCACTGGAGGACAAAACTAATCACATTAGTAAGAACTCACTGGATATCAACATAAAAGAAACAGCTTTGGTTAAGTGTAAGAGCAAATATGAGCTTGATATTTGGTCAGAGAGTTGTCATAATTATTGTTGGCAATGGATATTCATGAAAAAATCTTGTCTCCATAGAACTGAGTGGTGAATTAGCAACCTCTTGATTGAAAGCATCTGTAGACAAACGTAGATATAAAAACGTGTTGAAATCAGGCTTGTGGAAAGGAAGGACTGACTCTCAATGACTCAGGGTTTGTGCTTAGATATGGTTATTTCTAGATTTAAATGCAGCTGCTGCTGTGGAGACAATTCACATTGCAACATGACGGAACACAATATGTTGGAAGTCAGTGAAGAAGGCAGCTGTGACAGAATTTGTTGTTACAAGTGGTAACATGGTAATGACAGTTGTTATCACCACTGTATGGAAATAGTTTTATGGGTATATAAATTAGCAGCAATATTCTATTAAAATGTATTTTTCCACTGCTATTGAAATTAGCTTGCATTTTTTCAGAATTAACTTGAGCTACTATATCCCATTCTAATGCATCAACAAGATTGCTGAAATGTAGATGACTAGGTGGACATATGATCCAAAACCCATCTATTTTAAGCATGGGACAAGCTGTCCTAGGTAGGTTATGTAATGATTCTTTCAGTGATGTGCTACACTCTTTAAACAGTTAGATATATTTCTGAATCATAGTGATAATTGCCTAAATCAACTAACCCAAAACTCAACTTTCAGTAACACATCTTGATGTGTGTGTGTTATAGAGTCCTGTGGAATACAATAGCAGTTGTATGGAGATGGAGAGAAGAAAAAAAAAACAACCATGCACTGTCACACCTGCCCAGTGAGCTCTTGGTTTCAAAATCTTTATCTTTGATGTTCTGCCAATAAGAAGTTCTGTAAGTCTTCAGTGTCATTCCATTAGAAAAGAGAAACAGAGAGTTACCTACCAAGAGACAGGGACTACAAACGTTTCTGACTATTTTGGCACAGCAGTTGAGCAAAATGTTTATCAGAGGACTTCAAAACATGCAGTGCACAGGCCAAAAAAAAACAGTTTAGTTCATGCTTTGATGAATTATTTACCCTGTTTCTTCCTCCAGTGAATACTGCATTTTCTTTGAAAGATCTCTTATGTGATGGTTTAAAAGTGCATTTACTGTAACATTGTGCTCTGAATAATTGCATTTAATATAGTTTCCATGCTATTTTGTGTTCCTATCTAGGATACTGAAAACATTTTTGAATGTGATTCTTCATTAGGATTTGCTGGCATCACTTCTCTTCCTTGACATTCATTATTATCTTGGCATCATCTGATTTGGCACAATAAAGTTACTTTAATCTGATATCAATAAATGAAATTCAGAATAGCTGCATGCTGTGCATGCTGTTCCCAGCTGTGGAAATTTCCCTTGTGACCCTTCTCACTAGGCAGGACATTATTACCAGCATAAAATTGACTATATTTATTCGTGTGATTGTTAGCAATGAATTTGATTACTTATTTTATAATAGTTCTTCTACACTTCTTGAGTGCCTAAGTGAATGGATAGCATTGCCAGTTGTTATGATGTTGTTATAAACTAGAAATAATAATGCAAGGAGCTTAGAAATAGCCCACATTTTCCTCAGGGGAAACAAGTGGAAAAATACTTTATGTTGAATAGTTCATGTAGGTATACATAAAACCGCTTTGATAAAGGATGATTAATTTGTTTTTGTCTGTGTTACTTCACAGCTAACCTTGCTATTATGGAACAAAACCCATATTTTTTGCAAATTTTAAACTGTTCATAAGCCTTCTTGCTAATATAAGTAAGGAAAATATTAATATTGTAAACTATTGAATTTAGTTGTCTTTTGATTTGTTTCAAAATATTTTCCCATGGTGAGCCTATAGTAATTTTTTTTTAGTCTACCTGAATAATGAAAGAAATACAGAAATAAGAACTGCCTCCCTTTTGTATGCAGTCCTTGTGTATTTGAAACTAATGAAACAGCTGACTTTCTAACCCAGTTATAAGCCATGGTGGTGGTTAATTAATGATATTCATGTTCAGTGTGTAGCACATTGGGATTCTTCTCTGTGTCAATGGCCAACATGGATGGTTATCTTACAAATAATAAATACATAATTCTTTAAAAATTCTACTGGAAGAAAACAGAAGCCCCTTTAAGAACCAGTGTTAGGAACTTTTAGGAGAATACAAACTCTACTAGAATATGTACTTCTTGGAAATGGACCTAAGTAATTTTATTTGAAAATCCTGTCTTAAAGATGGGGGTTGTCTCTATCAGAAATAAGCAAGGCAGCTAAAAGGATAAATATTTCACTGTCCATATAGTAAATATATATTGGATGCCATTTTCCCATGACCATTAGGTACGTTACTATTGGACAGTGTCCCATTGCACTGGAATCAATGTTTGCTTTTTTCTCTATTGCACCTTTTACTTTTTGGAATACACTGCTTTTAGATTTCAGGAAGTCCAAGAACAACACTGAACATCCATAACATAAATACCAAGTTAATCAAAAGTTTTAGGAAAGCAGGTTATGATATATGTATATGTATTTACTTAGTATATAGAGTTCACTTACTGTTAGTTCTGTTTTATACATGCTAGAATTTTGCTGACAAGTACCTTTTGCCATTGACTGTACCTGCATATTTTACACAGTTTCTGTTCTTCATATTTAGAATTACTAAACAAGATTGTATTTTAAAATACCAGAAATATAAAGAAAAGATAGATAGCTATTTATATAATTTTATAAAGATTTACAAAACATATTAAAATCAATAGTCAGTTACATGATTGTAACTCCAATCACAGAAGTAACTCCAATCACAGAATCACAGCATCACAGAATCACTGGGTTGGAAGAGACCGCCAAGATCATTGAGTCCAACCCAGGTGAACGCCACAACTAAACCATAGCACTGAGTGCCACATCAAATCTTTTTTAAAACACATCCAAGGATGGTGACTCTACCACCTCCTCAGCCAGACAATTCCAGTACTTTATCACTCTTCTTGTAAAATACTTTTTCTTAATATCCAATCTATATTTCTGTTGTTGCATCTCAAGACTGTGTCCTCTTGTTGCTTGGAGAAAGAGACCAACCGCCACCTGACTACAACCACCTTTCAGGAGGTTGTAGAGAGTGATGAGGTCATCCCTGAGTCTCCTTTTCTCCAGGCTAAACACCCCCAGCTCCCTCAGCCGTTCCTGTCCAGCCACACCCACCCCAGCCTGTAACTTTGTAGGGGGTTACTGTGGCCAATATGCAGGACTCCACACTTGGACTTGTTAAACTTAATCCCATTGGACTCTGCCCATCCATCCAACCATTCCAGGTCTCTCTGCAGAGCTCTCCTACCTTCCAACAGATCAACACACGCTCCCAGCTTGGTGTCATCTGCAAATTTACTGATGAAAGACTCAATGCCCTCATTCATGTCATCAGTAAAAATATGGAACAGGACTGCCCCAGCACAGACCCCTGAGGGACACCACTGGTGATGATCCCCAGCTGGATGCAGCACTGTTCACCACCGCTCTCTGGGCCCAGCCATCCACCCAGTTCTTAACCCAGCACAGAGTGCTCCTGTCCAAGCCACGGGCTGCCAGCTTTTCCAGGAGTGTGCTGTGGGAGACAGTGTCACAAGGCTTCCTGAAGTCAGAATAGGCAACATCCACAGCCTTTCCTGCATTCACCAGGCAGATCACCTGGTCATAAAAGGAGGCCAGGTTGGTCAAACACGACCTACCCCTCCTAAACCCACACTGGCTGGGTCTGATATCCTGGCCATTCTATGAGTGCTGCATGTTCACTTTAAAGAATACAAGAAAATGATTGCCTTGTATCTTGTATGGCTTCCATATCAGACCTTGCAGAGAGTCCTTACAGTAAATAGTAATTATCAGTATGGAGCATATCGAGAATTTGCTGGTATAGGTAAAATCCTATGTTATATGGAATATAGCAATACCTATATATTAGTATATAGATATTATTATATAGGGAAACTCCTGAATTATTCTATTCTTCATCAGCAAAGATTTACCAGAATTAAAAAAACACAAATGAAAAATGTTTGCTTCAGGTTGGCTGAAGCAAAAAATCTGTGTGATGCTACAACATAACAGTTTCTAAACTACAAACGTGAAATATCTTACGATATTTCTTAAGCAACTCAACTTATGTGTTAAGCAGCTCACAGCATGGATGGTCCTGTCTTTTAAAGAACCAATTGATTATTATCAATTTATTTAAATACACAAGTTGTTTTGATTATATTGATTATTACTGTAAGGATGATTGGGCTTTTGAGCTGTTGGAGATGTTCCTGAAGAAAACACTTCTCCCAAATGCCTCAGACCTGACTATAGACACCTGGGATGTTGGGCTGACAAATCCTGAGATATAGTATGATTGGTTTGTTTCAATATTCAATATACAAGCAGTTATTAATAAGACTTCCTAGAAGAAGGAAAAAGACTTATGTGCTCTTCTGAACTGTAAAATTAAGTAGCTGAGGAAATCAGAAATAATGGATATATTTCTACAGAGATTTTACCACTCAGTCCAGATATAGTTGACAGTGATATTGTAAGCAGAACTGACATAGACAAAAATTATGGCAGGAACACTAAGGCAGGTATGCATTTGCCAGGAAATAGAGCACTAAGGTGAGTATAAGAAAAATAGGACTCATTGGAAATTTGTGCTGTGATAGACTGCATTAAAATAAAGACAGATAGAGCAGAGAATATAACGACTTCTGGTCATGATTGTGGAAGGTGACAAGATTATTTATGGTGAATGATGTTTTGAAATGCCGTAGATCTCAGAATGAGATATTGATCATGATATGCACTATCACCAGGAATAAATGTTACCAATTGTTACGTTAATGTTATTTTTCTCCCAGAAAGATGTTTGAAAGAACATATAATTTTGATATTGATAGTGTTTGAAATTCCTGAATGAGATTGCTAGCAACTTTCTTCAACAAATATTTGCCGAATCAGTAAAGTGTTATTACTCCAGGTTTAGTTTTCTGTATGAAATTTGGGTATTAGAGAAGAATGAACTTTGGATAACTAATGAATTCTAAATGAATTCATCACAAACATTGAATTTAAGTGGTAAGGATCAGTGAAAAGACTATCATTAAAACTGATCACTCAGGTAAAGGAACTAGCTGGAAGAAGTGCTCTAGAGTAGGAGTTTGGGAATTGTAAGGCAGTGGAATTTCTGTACAAGTAAGTGCTGAAGCTCTCAGGAATTTTTATTCCCTAAAAAAGAAACAAAAAGCATGTAGGAAAGAACTTGCCAAAATATGAGAAAACCACCTTCTGAAGAAGCATATAAAATGCTGAAATAGAAAAAAACCCTCTCAGTTTTACTTAAGTTTTTAAGTTTTTTTACTTACTTTAACTTTTGCTTAACGATAATATTGACCAAAAAAGCATTTTTCAGACATCTGAAACTTAGGGATAAGCCTTCACATGGGTAGGTATTACGGGTCAGTGGAATTAGACCTTAAAAAATTGTTATAACTAGTTGCAGAGAGTAATTTAGCTCTAGAAACTAAATTATGAGGAATAGAGCTATAAGCAGATAGGGCACAAAATGCAACAGTGCAAAATTATGTGCTGACAATCTAATCACAGTCATTTCAGCTGTAACCTGATGAGTTAGAAATTATGTTTGCAAAGAACAACCTGACTGACTAGCTAGTTCAGACTCATCCCTGATTGTCAGTGTGATGGGACTGTAAAACCTGTAATGCACCCTTGGAATGAGTTAGGAAAGGTATTTCTAGAAGAGATGAAGTAAAGTCAATGTTTTTGAAAAGGTAATTGGTAAGACTAAAATCTGGAGTACTGCATATAGTACAGGTCATACTCAGGAAAAATGGATTTCAGCCTGGAACATTACCTGAGAAGGACTACAAAAAAGATAAAGTGAATGGAGAGCTTGTTCATGACAGGAGATTTAAAGAGCTCATTTTGCATCATATTATAAATTAAAGATTGAGAGGCATGTGACAGATACACATAAATACATTCAAAGATAAGGACAAAGAGAATGTTACCCTTTCACCACAAAAGAGGAACAAGAGCTTTTGTGGTGAAAGGACAACATTAGCAGAAATCTGAAATAAATGTGTCCTGGAAATTTATGATTCTTAGGAAAAAAAACAACAAACAAACCAGAAAATTGAATGATTGGGGGAAAAAACAAGCATCTTAAAACTGTAGATAATTTAGCCTGAAAATCTCTGATATGATGATCCATGTTCAGTACACCAACAGGGTCTTTAAGGTTACATGAGGATGACTCTGGATGACTGTGTAAGGAGGATAAAATTTTCTTAGTATTTTTCACAATATCATTTACTGAAATAGAAATGATGTGTTTCTTTAACCCCCAAAAGATTAAAACACCAGATGTTTTGACCCTATTCCTAACCCTAACCCTCTTAAATTTTAGTAGTGTTACACAATTGAGATACATTCCCAAAACTGCTCCTCATTCTGGTAACTCTATACTGTTTTTGCTGCTATTTCTTCTCTCAGATACACTAACCAGCAATATAGCAGCAGAATAGATCACTATAGGTTTTCTTCCTCTGCTTTCCACTTTTCACAATGTCTGACCTGAGTCCAGTGTCTGAACAGTGGAGAACAGTTCTAGACTGACTTAGAGACAAAGCAATCCACTCTTCCCTTTCAAGCTGTAACAAATTACCTAACCACACAGTGTAGAACCTATGTGTATAAACAGTATGTTTCTAGCTTGTATATACCTCCTTCACTTTGATTTAAGTAGAAATGGTGCACTGACATGCTAAAGGAATCCCTTGGATTTCACAGGATATATTTATTTTCCAGTCACAGTACCCTCTCATATTCATCAAACACAAAAGAAACATAGAGGGGAAAAGCAATTTGTTGTGCTGCTGTTTTAGTACATTGGCTGCTTTGTGATGTTTGAGCAACAGCATTGAGCATATTTCTTCCTATCAAAGGGTTCCTGTTCTAACTGAAGGAACCAAAGCAAAAATGATAGCCTAATTATTTCTATCTCTTCGGGAGAAACTGAGACACTCAATCTGTACAATGAAATTCATACCAAATAAGGGCCAATAGGAGGAATTCCTTGAGACTGCAGTTCCCCTTGGATGTCAGAGGAGTTTTAGGCACGGATGAGACTTGAGTAAAAAGCTGGGCTAGGATCAGGTTCAGGATGTTTATAGAAGCTCATAACTGTAGAATATAATTCTTTAGCTAGTGCCTATCATAAACACTTTATACCAAATGGAACAAAATTCCCACCTTAGGAGGTACACTCTTGTTACATAGATTATTGTTTTGTCAAACTGTTTTTGTAGTGCTCAAGAAATATGGATTCAAGAAATAAGAAATAATCTCCTTTTACTGGTCCCATAGGAGCACAAATGAAACATTCCTTGGGATCAAGCCTGTGGTTTCAATCAGGAAATTCACTTTTATTAAAACTTTTGCCTTATCCTGGACCTTTCTTAGCAGTGGTGATTAATCAACATTTAAGAAAATGGTCACTTAAAATCTTGTATTTACAGTTTATTTCTCTCCAAAATAACACTAAAAATCACTAGCCAAATCTTTTTAAGTGTCAGTACCATTAAACTCAAAAGAAAAGTTTTATTTGGCAACTAGTTAACAAGCCACCTCTCGTTGTTTCTGGAATATAACAGCACAATGCTTAGCAGACTTGGCAAATCCTACGTACTTTTTCCCAGGAAGCTCATGAAAAAAGATAAAATTACAAAAAATTTGGAAATAGTTAAGTGTGAATTCTTCCCTTGCTGACACAAATGGTGAAAGCTTAAATAATGGTAAGAGGTTTTATGTACAGTTTTGTGAAAGTCCTTATAATGCAAAATCCCAATTTTCTCTAATTTTTGTGTTCAGTGACATGGATGTTTCATTGTCTGCAATGTTAAAGATTGCATGATGCAGGACCAGAGAGTTAAACAGATGAACTCAATGTGCAGAAAAGTAGGAGCCGTTTTGTTGCAGAATTACTGCAAATTGCTCCTGGTTGTCTTTTAAGCTTGGTATGTCAGATGCTGAAAACCACCTGCATTCAGATTCATACAGAAAAGCAGAGAGTTTGAAATGTTAATCCATGGTGCATAAATAAGTTGCCATTGCTGGAGTCCTCTCTGTTTTTCAGTGGGACTAATTATTATGGCATAAACATGGAAAAACAGAGAATGTCTGCCTGAATGCCAAGTGAATTTGCTGTGAATACTGGTTTCATAAAGGAGAACCTGTCAATTCAGAGTGCCAGAAAGCTGTCTACTGTACTACCCAGAAGGGCAGTGTAATGTCTAGGACATGCTACTGTCCTACCAACATGGATTTTGAAGCTAGGATGGGATTGTCTTTACTATGTAAATATTGCTTTCTCTCAGAATGCTCCTTTGATATTACTGAACTAAAAAAAGGTAAGAAGTTCTTAATTAATTTGTGAGCATTCCAATAATTATAGGGGGATGCTAATTAAATAATTGATATGTATTCCTTAAACCAGAAAGACATTAAGTAATTAAACACAATCTTTTCCAGTGAATAATACCTGTTAGCAGTTGTGATTCTGTGCCAGTCTTGTGATGCAGTAAACAAAGAAGCAAAACAAACAAATAAACAAAAGGTAAAAACATATCTTTGTAACATCTCTGGGACTGTGAGGGCATCCTGCATGAAAAAATGTCAGCAGATTAATGTGGATGTTTTTCAAGCTAATTAAATTGAAGCGTGTCATTTCTCACCATGAGTGGCTAATTACAGAACAGAAGAGTTGGATAGATAAGAAGTACTCAGTGCTGTAAGGAAAATCAATACAAATAAAACAGTTTCAGTACAATCCCTGGATCCTAAGATACGCTTAAATAAATTATAAGATTCCCTATAAGAAAACGTAAATCACTGCCACTACGTTCAAACTGGTGTTTACTTATACCCACACACCATTCAGAGTACTGAAGCTGACTCAGTGTAGGAATCTCTACATATGGATGAGTGGTGGGCAGCTTTTGACTTTTAATATTTTTGAGATCTGATAAATATTTCAGCAATTTCAGTTTGTTTTTTGGAAGACCACGATATTCCAGTTCTTTAGAAAAGAAGCTCAAGTCTTCTCTTAAGGAGATTTTTTCTGCAGTATAAACCTACAGTTCTGAGGTGACTTTATTAAATATCTGGGACCCATGGGACATTTTAGTGACATGGATATTTTAGGTGGAGTATAATCATGCATTTTCAAATCTAATCAAGAATCCACTAATATTCATGTTTCTCCATGAATCTTATGGGAGTTTACTCACAAAAGAACTGAGGCCAAGCAGAAATCCATTGCTTTTTAGATAATGATTTTTCTTTCATATTCTAGTCAATATATAATATTCTTTCTACAGCTGTCACATAAATATAGCAGATTACACGTCTGTGTGGGAAGATGTGTAGCTGTTCAGGCAGATGGGCATGCCATGTCAGGAAGAGCTCGCCCATGAATAGCAAGGGATTTAAAGCCCTCTCACTGTGATAATATACAGTCTACTCTGCAGGAAAAAGCACCTTTGACTGAGTGCATCCAATATTGATAGCTATGCCTACAGGAATTTCAGCTACAGCCTTTACTGATATTTAGTGAAAAAAAACTGATAAAAAATTATGCAACGTATGGCACCAATATTGTTAATATATTAATGATATGATATATTATTATTGAAAAGTATTGGGGTACAGAGATGTTTAGGGAGCACTGAACACATTCATAAATCAATGCATCATACCACCATGTTGAAATAATGAATAAAAATGCAGCCTGTAGTAATCCTACAGAGACACTTTGTAGATGATCATTCCACTGTGATAATGGATCCCATTTTTTCCTTCCAGACCTACTGAGTTTAACTTAGTCTGGGCCATCTGTTCAAGTGCAACCTTTTAGGAACATCCAAGAGTGTATGGTATTCCTTGATACATCTCCTTGCACATATGAAAA
>VZTT01042121.1:305-16960 GCA_013400855.1 Buphagus erythrorhynchus | reverse complement strand
TGGGCCGGGCTGGGCTCACGGGGCTGGGCCGGGCTCACGGGGCTGGGCCGGGCTCACGGGGCTGGGCCGGGCTCACGGGGCTGGGCCGGGCTCACGGGGCTGGGCTGGGCTCCGCACGGTGCAGGGGGTCAGGCTGGCGCTGCCAGGGGATGCTGGCCCGGCTCCGCCGCCGCATCCCGCGGACCCCGGCGCGTCGGGAGAGGGCAGCCTCAGCCACGGGCAGGGGAGGGCGGGAGGATCCGCGCCCGTCCGGCCCAGCCCCGCCCGAGGAAAAGCTTAAAGGAGAGCGTCTAAGTGCCCAGTGTGGAAAAGGGGCTTGTTCATATGAAACATGAAGGCGCTGGTGCTGCCGGGGTCAGGCACTGTCCCGGCTGCATCCTCGGGGATGTCCCGGGACGTGATCCACATGTCCGAGCTGGGGGGATGAAGGCACACCTGGAGCAGAGCTCACTGTGACCTGCTGCTCCAAAATCCCCTCTCCACCAGACTGGTTGACATAAATCAGGTTTCCCTTCTTCACTGCAGACCCCCAGGCTCATCCTTTTGGCTGCAACAGCACCACGTGTGCCACAGCCTGGGGACCCACCTGGGACATTCTGGGCTTGCAGCTCCAGTGACTCACCCACAAACCCTCCCTGGAAAGCATGTTCCCTGCTACAGCACAAAGAAAAAAAAAATAAAGGAAAAAAAAAGAAAAAAGTTAATGAAAAGACATGCTGGAAACGTGGAAGCACAGTTAATGCTACTGCTGTGATGCTTCATTTGAGCTGCAAAGAGAAGATAAAGTTCTGCCTCCCACCAGAGATGTCACTGGGGAAAATGATTCCTTCCTTCTCTAAATGGCATCACATTGTTTCTTCTTTGCAGCTTGCTGCCAGCTTGGTGTCACAGCCTGTTTTTCCAGGACAATAATCTGGTTAACCGGCAGAAGTGGTGCACTCCATCCGATCTCCCTGCCACCCTTCCCAGATAAGATCACTACAGAAGATATTCAAAAATAGATTCACCTAGGAAAGAAGAATAAATAAAGGTTGCTCTTCGCCTGTGAATAGCTAATGAAGACCCACTTAGCAGTCTCGGCAGACTCATCAGCCTCGGCGGCTGAGCCTTGATTGTGTGTCTGCAGCTCCGTTCCTCTTCTCTGCTCATTAGACCCAGGTCAAACGAAACACACACAAACCGTGGCAGAAATGCTAAGAGCCAATGGAGATGGTCGTAGTGGTGACCCATTCCAGCCGGGAAATTACAGGTTAGGAATTTTTATTGCCTGTTACATGGAGCTGTTTCACCCAGCAGCCAGGGGTAGGTCACTTCTAATTCCCGAGGGTGAGATCCAGCTCATCACACTGTCCCACATCTCTCATTTACCTGGACAGTCCTGCATGGGGAGCACTGGGACACATTTTGGGTTGTTCAAGATCCAGTGTGCTGGTACTGCCCTGGGTGCAAAGGCAGCAGATGATGGTTAAAGGGGTGACACATCTGCTTGGCACCTATCTCCTGGGAGCAGCTCTGGAAGTGACTCCTCATTCTCCTCTGTCCAGAAAGACTCTTCCCTCTTAGCATGAGATGTTTCAACCAGCTGTAGAGTCCTGTGAAACTACAGGGAATAACATACATAGATACACAAGGACCTCTATAAATATAGGGAATCCTCTAACAGGATTTTCTACTTAAACACCTTAGGACACTGATTTCTCCTTTTCCTGAAACCAAACCCAACCGACTCAGGCACTGCAAGCTGAAGTTAGATTTAATATTGTATTTGCTTATAACCTGGGAAAGAAGAAAGGGAACAAAGTTAGAGCAAGGCAGTCTGCTCCTGCCTCACCGTGTCTTGATTGTCTGTCACTGAATTGTGGCAGTGCATAAGATGGGAGAGAGATGCAGAGGTGTGAAGCAGCATTGCCAGAGGATTCTGCTGCAGTCTGGATTATGCTGGTGTAAAATCTGCTCTGTTCTACTTGCCTGTGCTCTGAGACCTCCCTGACAGTGATTACTCACAGAACATTCCATCTTCTCTCCGTTCCTAACCTAACAAACCATCCTTTTCTCACCAGTTCTGGGTCAGAGGAAAATGTTGTTATTAGGTTACCTCTATTTTATGGCCTCTTAATTATTTCCACCTCTGTGATTACACTAATTAGCTAACTGGTTTCTAATGGCTGTACAGTAGCTTGCATTACACTTTCATTAATCACAGCCTTAGCCAGCCTAGTTAAGAGTCCCTGATTTTTTGTGTTATGATTTGAAATTAAATGCAAAGGTAACCTGAAGGGGAGAAAGGAGTCAATAGGAATAGACACCACGTTCTCCAGCAGCTTGGCAAAAAGCCTCTTTGATATATTTAGAAATGTTATGATTCACAAGAACCCACCAACCATTTACTTAGTGTCTATAAAAAATAAGAAAAAAAAGGTAAGTCTGAAGTTTTCAATCACAACTGTTAAAGGCTCCTTCTCACTTTCTTTGATTTGAGGCAGTTGACTGACACATTCAAATGGGATCAAAAATAAAACAACTGACAACACATCTCCTCCATCCTGATGGCTGTGACCGAGCACTCGCTGCAGCTACACCTAGGACAAAACAGAAATGAAAATCAAAGAGGAGGTTGACTTTTCACTGCTGGAAAAACATTACTCTGACAGCTCTCAAGACCTTCCTGTAAATCCTTGCCTAGGGAGATTATTTGATGTGCTAAAGGACTTCGTAAAATAATCAAAATTAAGAACAAAGCATCTCCCACTGGATAGCTTAAATACCTGCACAGGGGAATGTTCATCGTTGGCTATGATGGAAAGTCAGAATAAGAATAAAAATAATATTAAAATAATTTTTTTATTTTTATTATTATTGACACCTATGTAACAGGAGAAGTTCAAAAGGCTGTACAAACACCAATAAATTAATTCTGCCAACTGCTGCATGTCAGGCACCAAGTTCAGTGAGGTGCTTTACTGCAGCACAGTTTTAGTGAGCACTAAGTAAAATACTTTCAGGAGGTGGGATAAGGGTGATGATGCTCTCGCCTGCCAGGGTGTCTTTGACAAGGAGTGAGAGGCAGAGAACCTTCATTTCCTGGAAATAAGAGGCTGAAGAGGCCCCAAGACAAGCAAACCATTAAATAGGGAAAAAAGAAAGTAACAATAATACAGAGCAAAATTTTGCTTCAGGGAAAAATTTCTGCTTGGTTTTAACACAGATGTTGATATTGCACACTCAGAAATGTCTGTGTGGAAGCACATTATTAGATGGTGCACAAAAGCAGAGAGCTGGATTTGCAAGGGAGGAGCTAAAGCATTCAAAAATTTAAAAGCATTTTAAAAATGCCTCCTGAAAGGCATCTTCTCTCTGAAGGAGAAGTTATGAGTAGAGAGACTGAGCTTCCCCAAATCACAGAATCTTGAAGTCAGAGCCTGTCAAGCAAGTTTCCAACAGTTTGCTCCAAGAGAAGGGAGCTCTGTTGGGAACTCTACAGATCCCCTGAGGGCTCCTCTGCGTGTGGAAAGGAGGCTCAGCTCTCACAGCCAGCCTGGCTGGGAGCTAGCTCCTGCATCACCTCCCCTGCAGATGTGTGTTCATGTGCTCAGGAGCACATCTGGAGCAGGGATCTGCACCATGCCAGGTTCCCCAGGGTGAGCTGACACCAGTCCTGCCTGGTGCCTGCACCTCTGCACGTGAATTCCACACAGCTTGTCCACACAGCACCCTCAGGAAGATCCCACAAAACACAAGGACATGCTTTTCAAACAAATGAGCACCATTTCAGAGCCCACATCCCTCGAGAGGAGGGAACCCTGAGCCGAAGCAGAGCGGAGCAGTTTGGGCCTCGTGCAGGTGGAGGTGGCACAAAGCAAGGCTCACACACAGAGGGGATCACTCTGCACTTCGCACATTCCCTCTGTGCACCGGGCTGGGCTTTCTCATTTCATCCATAATTCATGGCTTGCTGCAGAGGCTCCACAGAGGCAGCACAGGACCTCAGCCCCAATAACAAGGGAAAGGCAGAGCTGCTTTTGTCACCAGGCTGCAAACTGTAGAGCTTGGGTCCAACCAGCCCCTCCACTTCATCCCAATTAACCTGTAGGCAGAGGTGTGAATAAACAGTGACATAAGGGCTATTTGCCCCTACAGATAAGTGGCCACTGCCCACGCTGACCCCCCCATTTGGGCTTTTGGTAGCCAGGAGAGGCTGTGCCCAGCACAGGGCTGGTGCTCCTCCTTTTTTACCCGTGTACATGTGATTGCCAGCCCAGCTCAGTGTTTGATGCCCCTGCACTGCTCGATTTTGGGGCCAGGCTGCTTTTCTTTCCCAGTGCTGAAGGGTGGCAGACCTTGCAGTCGCTGTGCACGGGGAGGTCACCGTGCCACGCCAGTGGTGTCACACTCAGAGCAGCCCACGCTGCCTCCCAGGGCTGTAAACCTGCCTCCTCCAGCCCCACTGCCTTTCCTCTCCATAACACACAGACCCAAACACCCAGCTTGTCAGGAACGAAACTCTTCGGGGAGATTAAAATGTAAATGTTGCACTTGGCTTTTCGAAGGGGGTTTGATATTTTGCTTGTGACTCTGCATGGAAATAGATTTTTGATAACTCTGCGGAGCTGCTGCTGCCCAGCCACTGCTGCAAACAGCCAAGACCTTAATAAATAAATTCTCTGTCAGGCAGCTCTGAAAACCAACTTGCTGGTGGTTTGGAGAAATATTGGGAATTTCAAAGCAGTCTAGCACAAGGAGACCTGTAATTACAGCAGCCTCTCCTACGCTGCCTGGGCTTGGGAGGAGAGGGGGAATGCACAGTGTCCTCTTTGACAGTGCTGGCAATAAACACTGTATATTATTTTTTACTACGTTCATTAACTTGGAAATATGGGGAAAGGGCCATGTCAGGTGTCATGCTTTGCACTAAGTATCACCCATGGATGGGACACTAAAACAGAATGTGAAAATAATTCAAAGAGAATTCCTGACTGGCTTAGCTCTGGCTTGCAATCTCATCTCCTTGGAAAATGTGCAAAAAGATCTGCCTGAACCCAAAACTAGGTCCCTCCTGAGGCAATTTTTTCCCTTAACTGTATGTGATGGATCCAGGTCTCTCTTTTCTGACTCTCTGAGTCTGCAGAGCCTTGCACTGCCCTCACACCCAGCACCATGCCCAGCTCTGGCTCCATGCTAAGAGACACACGACACCATGGCCTGTGCACTATCCAGGCACCTTGTGGATCCAGACTGCTATAAACACTGGGGAAATTCAGGGAAAAAGAAATTAAAAGGAGTTTGCTGACTTCATCCCGACCACCACCAAAGCTCTTGTTCCCATACCAGTGTGGCCAGAAGTGGGCTGCTGGGATTTTTGCATCCCCACTTGGGACGCACTGAAATAGATGAACCTCAGTATAAGAAGTTCTTGGCACAAGGCTCTCAGTAGAAAACTAGGACCACATAAATATTCACAGCTTTATTACTAAAAGGCTTGATGAGTTTAAATTAACCTTTCTTCCATAATACATGTAATAACCTGAATATGACCACTGCACAAGTAGACCAGCAGTGCTCGGAAATGATCAGCAAGGCAAGAATCACTCACAGGATTAATCCGGAAAATAATTTCAAACAATTGAGATCTATATGAAAATGAACAGACCACACATTAATAGAGCCTGAGCCTGCTCTGTAAACTTAGCTACTCACTTTTTATCCCTAAAGTAAACTAGGAAGAGTAATGTATTTATAGCCTCTTGACGTAAGTAGCCTCAGTGAAATATTGTATGTAATAAATATTCTGCCATCTCCGAGAGCCTACAGGACAAAGCGGTACCAAGGTACTGCAAAGGCAAACTGCATGTGGCTAACGAGCCTTGGTGAGCTGCCAGCCAGCTGAAAACACTGAAATGAGAGAAAGCAATGAAAATATAGACTTTATTAATGTAGGAGTGAGTTTTATTAACACAACTGCAATGCAAGGTCAGTGGGTAAGGATTTTTCCCTTTCAGCTCTGCAGGGCACCTTTAATCATTGCTTTCAACCATCACCTTGGAATTTGGTCAGCTCCGTGCCAATGTTTTGTTGTTTGTCAATCATTTTCTTCACTGTTTTTTCCCTCTTTCCTTGCTGATGCAAAGATCATAAGATCTTGGCCCTTTTTCCCTACCCCATGCTGCCAGCATTGCTTTTTATCCAATTACAAATTACACAGTGCATCTGCATTAAACCAAAATGTGTTCATCACTAATTTTAAATAAGGATGTCATTTGTAAATGCTTTATTCATAATTAATGGAATTATTACTGGGTGCAGCCACATTCTTCATCCATGTACTGTAAGATATGTTGTAAAGTGCATTAGTAAAAAGCTTTATAGATGAGGATATGACAACCCGACTGTGAAGCACATTACGTGATGTACTGTGGCTATTGTTGTAACAATCTTTATGCAAGATTTTAAGCTATCAGTCAGCCAGGGGCTGATTGATAGTGTAAATGTTAATAATTAATAATAGGATAATGTTGATAGCTGTGATTCTATGATGAGTATGGATTTTTTTAGTTAGTATTATGCTAATATGCATTATTCACTGAATCATAAAATCACATTAGAGATGAGAAGGTCCCTCTGGCTTTCCCCATTCATATCACTGATGAGTCAATGCTGCTCCTTCCTAACATTTCCACAGCAGCTTTTTTCCTTTGCCTTTCTGCATGAAATCTCTAAGTTGAAAAGTGTATTTTAAAACTAATTTAGAGCCCTGAATATGTGCTTACCAGATGATGTGTAAAGGCATGGCCTTCAGGAGAGGAGTACAACAAGCTGCCTGCTGGAGGCATGGCAGACAGAGGATATGAGGGACCTTCTCTATGTTTACAAGAAAATAGTTTAAAATGAAGGAATTGCCACTGCAAATTAAAACCAGCAACTTGCCAGCAAGTTAAAACCATCAGGCACATGTACCTTGTGCAGTGGCCACAGGAAGGTCCTTGGGCTGATGAGCAACAGGTAACACAAGTGGGATGTGAAGATGGAGACACAGGAGAGAGAGAAGCAGAGAGCTGTCAAGTGGCTCGATAGTGATGTCATTTTTTCTTTTCAGCTGACATTATCTTTTTTAATATCCACTAGACAGGATGAAAACAGGCATTATGTCATGTGGGGGGAAGTGAATGTCGGTTTGCCGCCGGGCACAGACTCCTCAGAGGATGTGAAATGCCAATAGCAGCATCCAAATCAGGATTTCAAAATGGATGTGGTGTAATGGTCCTGGGGATGTGCTGGATTCCAAGGTTCCCAGCAGGGAAATCTCCCCTTCCCCAGCCAGCAGGATTGTCTCCATCGCCTGTCTCACGGCCGCCCTTGCAGGACCAGAGATATAATTTTGCCTTCTCCAGTTTCAAAGCCTGAGATTCAGGAGAGCTCTTTCCTGGTACTCAGCTGGTTGTAGATAACCTAAGCCAAAGGCATTGGATATGCTGAGCTCACTGGCATTTTCCTGCTGGCATGGTGTCCAACAAGGAAGGGTGTGCTCCATGCACCCCCTTAATGACATTTTAATTCCTTAGATTGTGCTAACACCCACCCAGCTCTCTGGAAGTGCAGGAACACAGCTTATGGACTAGTGTGAGAGCCATGTTCAGGGAGAGAGGAAGTGCTAGTTAGTGCAGGAATCCTCTTTTTAAGGAAATTATTAGTGGTAGCTTTTTCTTAGAGAGATGAGAGTGCTGGGAGCTATCACTGATTACCTTTCCCATCCCTGCTCCCTCCCCACCTCTTGGATATTGTGTTTGGCTTTTCAACGTTTTTGTTTCAGACAAATCCGCAAGCACATTTCCAGGTGGATGTCACCAGGATCCACTTCCTCCCAGCCCACAGACAGTCTGTCTCTTATCTCACTTACATTAGTATCAATTATTTACAGCAGGAATGCTAAATCATGAAAACCAAGTTGCAGCAAAGCTCTGCCTTGGCTGAGTACCCCACACTGTTGCAGCTTCCTGAGCCCCTGTGCTACTGGTACCTGGCCTTGAAGAGCACCAGCCATGAATTTCTTCCCCTTTCAGAGCTGCAGAGTAGAGCAGTGTCTGGGCACCCACAGCCCATGTTCTTCACAGAGATAAAAATCATGAGAGTGTTCATTGGACAGCATGTCTGTAGGGAAAGCTTCTCCATGGTCACTAGGTTTTGGAGCAGCACAGTGCTTGCCAGAAGGTTTCTTTTGCTTTTTCTTTTCCCTCCTTCCACAGAGGCTTTGTGACACTTGAAAGTAACATTTGGGGGAAGGACCATCTCTGATCCATGGGTGATGGAGCTGACTCCCCAAAGCAGGGTGCAGCCAGCCTGCCTGGGGGCTCCCCACCCCTTTGTGGCACCACACAAGTGTAATTGCAAATTCCTTATTTCTCCTTGCCCTGGGTACAATCTCCCTTCTGGGAGCCCATAATCTGGGGAGAAGCTCTTTCCCCATGAGGTTTGAATGATGCTCACACATGCAGACACTGATGAGCTCCTTACATGACTAAGTGCATAAAGGCTTTAAAAAAATTTTTGATGAATAGTATTTAAACATTACTAACTAAAATATCCATTAAATGGGAGTGTTATATGCCTTAGGACAGTATAAATGCAAGTGTCTGGGCTCTGTTCATGTCTTTACTCTTTAGAAGTGTTTTACCTCTGGTGGTAAGTTCATCACTAAGTGAGGTGATGCTTCCACCCTTGACCTTGGTTGAGTGCCTACATTTAAATTTCCAGTAATTCTCAATATTTTTTAAGTTATATCCATGCTTGCTCCAGAGAAGCTGTATATTCCTAGGTTTGGTTCCTTACCAGCACATTCCCATATTGTTCACTACAACTCACAAAAGTGAAAACAAACCCCTGAGGTAAAAAAAAAAAAAGGAAAAAAAAAGAACAAATAAACCCTTTGAATCCTGATTGTTTCTGAAAATATTCAGAAAGTGAGGAGACCTCCTAAGCACAGACCAGAGCCAGCAGATGCTGGGCAAGCTGGTGTTGATCCAGGGACAGCAAGGTGGTTGTCCCTCAAGACCCAAGCTAGTCCTGAGGTTGCAGTGCTCCACGCCTACAGCACAGATCCTTAAAGGGATCCTCCACCCACCAGTGGCCAGTTCAGCTCTGGAGAGATGATTTTTTGAGCCTCCCTGACTATGTGCAGTGGCTGTGGTCCAGGATGGGGAGCTGAAGGGCAGGGTTGGCCTTGGTTGGAGTTTTCCATAGCTCAGCAGGTGCTGCTGGACATGGAAACCTTCAGCCAAAGCAGAAGTATGACCCTTAGCTGGTGCTCTGCTGTCACCCATGGGTGTGATTTTGGGGACACAGGGATCACAGGGATCACTCCTGGAGGGGAGGATGGAGAAAAGGAAGGGTGTTTTAACTCCAACCTGCAGTAAGTCACTTCATTAGCCCTGACCCAGTTTGACCCTTTTACTGTTATATCAGCCTAACTGTTTATTTTCCTCATAACACTAAAACCAAATCGATTACCTTTGTCTCAAAGCCCTTTATGTGTCTTGGCGCCCAGGAGCAGCCCTGCTTTTAGCAGGGGCCTGATGCAAATGAAATCTTTGGGAAATAGGGACAGTTTGGAGCAGACACTAAGTCGACCTCCCCATCTTCCTCCTTTTTTTCCTGCTTAAGCTCAATCTATTGCATTTAAAAGAGAAACTGTATTTATTTTTAAATTAGCTGTACAATGCTATCTCTATAAATGTGCATGGTGTATCTTTGTTGTATACATCTATACAATCAATAACTGTGTCTTGCTGGGGATTTAAATATTAGTCTTCAAAATCCAGGTCTAGAGCACCAGATTTATTTGTAGGAAAACGTACCCTTTCCTGCTTAAGGAAGGATATTAATTATAGATGCAAACCCATAAATCTTGTGGCTTTAGGTGAGATATTTGCTGGATTATAAATATGAATTGGAGATGAAGGTCCTGCTCTTCCTATTATTGCTATTATTATTAATACTTACTGGTTATTATTTTCTGTATGATCTATATCTTCAGGTGGGTCAAACACCACTGGGGAACGGGGAGCTAAGCCTTCAAAGGGTGCACACATGTTGAATTCATTAAAAGGTTTGCTCTCCCAGCCTTGGCCTCTGCTGCATTTTGCAGCCAGGAGAGTCATTAAACAGCCTGTTCAGGTGCCTTCCCCTCCTCTCCAGCCTGCTTCTGGTACCTCATTTCGTTGTGCTGCTTTTGCCTGATCATATCAAGCCCCCTAATGTTTATTAATGTCACCCCGTGCATCCTATTGAAAATGTGCTATTGTTTCCCAGGTTCTGCTTCAGCACCAGTCTCGGAAAGCAGCCAAACCAGGAGCCACTGGGGACCCCAATATCACCCAGAGCTTTGTCGTAGGTGACAATTTTCTTCTGTGCCATTTGTTATGGGACATCTGGGGACATCAGTAATAAGCCACAAGGGCTGGATTGCCCAAGGAGCTGAGCACCCACAATACCAAGTGGGGGATTTGCTTCAGGGAGGGTGTGAGAGCTTTGATGTGACAACTGTGGACAGACCTGAGGCTGCTCAGCACCTTCAGGGCAAGGCTGGAAGGGCCTCACCACAGAACTGAGTGTCTGGTTAATTCAATAATTTAATAATAATTAATATTAGCCGAGTCAGGGGTACATTGCAGTGGATGCCCCAGACTTTACCAAGTGCTCTGAATGCCATTTAAAGAGAATTAAACTGAAGACATCATTGATGACCCCAGTTCTTGCTGATTTGCCTCTGTTTCCCTGCTGACCTCTGCTGCTCCAGCCGTGCTGGTCACCCTGTGGCACGTCAAGGACCAAACCCAGCCAGGTGACAAATGCAAAGGGCTGGATGCTCAGCAGCATTAGCAGAAGCAAAAGGCATGGAGTGGGACTGGTGTGCACTGGGAGGAATTCCTCAAGGCAGGCCTGGCAGGTGCAGCCCCACAGCAGGCTGCTGACCAAAGGAGAACACGTACTGGGATCTCAAAATAAATTCATGTAACGCACTACCCTGAAATTAATAGGCCCTTGTATGCCAGGGCTGTAAAGACAGGGCTCTGTATAAGGTCTGCCTTTTTTGAATTAGACTCCTGTGCTTAAATAAATTAAGCGAGTTGTCAGTATATTAAATGATTTAATGCCTTCTTCGGTTTTGCAGAGGAATCCTAATGAAAATACTCTTCAATATAAAATGCTGAATAAATTAAAGGGTGAAGTATTTAAATAAATGGTGTGTTGTTACTGTGAACCACATTAAATTAGTGTTTGCCTCTATGGTAATGATGCTGCCCTGGCTTTAAAAGAGTTTCTGCTGGTTCAGGCTTTTTTCTGACAAAATGTAAGTGTTGTGCTTAAGATGTTCAGTTCAAAAGGATCTGCACTGTTCTTGGGCCAAAACCTGATATCAGTGAAAATTTTATTGGCTGGCTAACAAGGAACTGGATTAAATGGCATTAGGAGCAAAGGGCTCTGGCAGACTGAATTGAAATTACTGAAGAAGTTTCTGGGTGATGGCCTCTGCCATGGACAGGAGGCACAAAGGTTTGTGTGTGTGGGGAGGGGGGTTAGTGACTGTGGTGGGCAACATCCTGCAGTGCTGCCTCCTCCCCACTCACTGATAATCTGGATTATCAGTGGTGGTGACAGCAGCAGAGAGGTGGCAGGTGGAGGGGACAGCAGCAATGGCTTGGATCATGCCAGAGGTAAATCCAGCACAGCCCAGGACCCACAGACAGGGTTCCAGATGCTCTTTGGTGTGGGCAGAAGGGGAGAGACAAGGTCCCAGCATCCCAATTTACACCTGGATTGATTCTGCAATTGAAGAACCACACTGATACCATGAATAAACTGTGGAGGGCCTTAAAAGTCTTTCTTTGCTGATCTCATTACAAGATAAGATAACAAATGACCTCTCTTTTCTATCCTTTCTATAAGGTACAGACCTGCTTTTAAAGGTAAAGACCTCACCAGAAGATAAAGTCCTGTATATAGAAATCAATTATGAAACAACTTTAGTTGTCCAGCTTTTGGATATCAGTTCTTATCTAATCACTTCTACCAATCACAGTATTTCTTTAGAAGGAAAAGGTTTTTTTGTGACACTGTTTACTGAGCTTAAAACACAGAAATAATGGCCTAGAAATAATGGCCCAAAGAAGAAAAAGTTACATATGTATATATATTTATACCAGTTTGGTCCCCAAGTACATCTGGATGCACAGTAAGACATCAGCTGGGTCTTACAGACCAGTCCAAAGAGAATTCCATACATGGCTCCTGGAGTTTCCTGATTGAGGGGTCTGTAGCTGGGACTTCTGCTGAATAATTTCCATGGAAGGAGAAATTTCAGCATCTTCCAAACCAGAGAGCAGAGACATGATGGAGCTCCTGCAGAAAGTCCCCAGGATTGCAGCACTCTCTCATTCTGTGTTTTCCTGGGTGTAGACCAGTCTGTTATGAAACTACACCTTTTCCACTCACAATTTTAGCAACTCTTGAGGAACACAGAAGTGTCATTTCCCTGAAAAGTCCATCAAGCTACGGCAGCAGATGGGGATCAGCAGGATTTTACTGAACCACTGGAATGCACGTTCTTCATGTACTTTGAGTTTTGAGCTGCTCTCTTTGGCACAGCATTTTGGGGTTTTTTATAGCAGGGGGATGTAGGCTGGACTTGTTTTATGGGGTTTTAGAGGACTTTTCCAGCTTCTCCACTGGCAAAGATGAAGTACCAATAGCACTGAGGTGTATGCATGAGTGCCCACCAAGGCCAGACCAATAACTCTGGGAAAAGGGAATGGTTCCACTCAGTGCTTGAGGATGATGGCTTAAATACTCATTATTAGGAAGATTAAAACTCCAAAAAGGCCCATCCCACTCATGCCATGTGGATGCCTGTCTGTTGATTCACAGTGATCTTTGGTGGATCCAGTATATGGCTTAAAAAAAAAGGAAAAAAACCAGCATGAGTTTGAAATGGCCAATGATGATGAAACCATCTGTTGGGAAGTTGTTCTGGTGTAAATTCTGCCAAACATAAAGCACACTCTTCCCAGATGGAATTTAACAGCGTCAGCTTCCAGTCACCAGCTCTTTTTATCACTCTGTCTCTTAGATTGAAGGGCTCTCCCTCTCTGCATCCCTGTACCCTGTCTGAATACATCTGGATTGTCATTAAGCCATCTCTTAACCTTCCCTTTGTTAAGCTAAGCACATTGGGGTCCTTGAGTCTGTCACTGTAAGGCATGTTTTGTGACGCTTCAGTCATTCCCGTGTGCCCTCTCCCGTTCATCACCATCCTTCTGGAGTCACAGGCACCAGAAATAGCTGCAGTGTCCCATTAGGTGTTACACCAGAGATATTTCACTCCACTGGTTTATCAGGTTTCCAGCGCTGTGTAAGAGGATCCCTCCTCCCTGAGGTGAAATCCTGGCTCCTGGAAGTGCAGCTTTGTGTTAAACCAACTGGAGCTCACTTCCCTCTGCTTCAGGAGCAGTGCAGGTTTGAGGCAGAGACCCAGCCACAACCCAGCCACGGTCTGACTCCAAATCTCATCAGCAAACTTTGATTTGTAATGAGCTTTGATATTCTACCATTTGCTAAAAGTGATGAACAGAAAGGTGGCTGCTTGGGATGCTCCTCAGATGTGTCTAAACCTATCACCAGGGTTCTCATCTGTTTAGCACGGCCCATGTTGATTTTACATTGTTTTAGCTTCCTAATAAATGAGACAACATTAAGTTAAATGCCTCGCTGAAGTCAAACGTAACAGTGTTGATGAAATGTACTAAATCAATCAAATCCATAATCACATTCTTGAAAAATTATATCAATTTCATTTAATAAGATCTATTTTCCATTAACTCATGTTGATTGTAATTAGTTATTCTCCTTAAATTGTTATTAATCAAGTCCCTTATCAGCTCTTCCATTATTTTTTTTTTCCACAAAATCAACATCAAACAATCAGATTTATAATTACGCAAGTCATCCTCCTCATCGACATTTATTTGTTGGCTCAAAGTCAACACTGCTTCGGTCTTCTGGAAATCTCTGTGCCTGCCTGGGGCGCTCCTGGGACAGATTTTAAAACTCTCAGGCACTGAATATTGGGAACTGCCGATGAAAAAAAATCTTCTAGCTGTAGTAACAGCTGTTTAACATCCTGAGCTGGAGCAGAAGATATTCCAAATCATCATATTACATCGTTATTTCACTCAGCTTTTTTTCCCCCAAAATAGAGAAATTAGATATTTAGTGTCTGCCTTTTATGTATTCTTTTTTTCATGTCTGCTATTCTGTCTAGACAACTACTTTGAGTCTCTTATATCTAAAGAGCACATCCCTGTTGCCCTCAGCTCTGCTAGCCACAGGTTTCACCTGACAGCCTTCTGCTTGGGGCTGGTTTATGTTCATTATTATTCACTTTCCCTTCTTTCTTCCTGGGAGTTTACCTACTTTCACTGTCCTTTGAGCTTCATTTTTCAGCCAGAATAACCTTCTCTTCCCCAACTCTGAGGTTTTGCTAGATTTCCTAGAAGCCAGAGCTTCTTTAAACAAGGAGTTGCCAGGTATCACTCACATTTTCTGTTTAAAATCCTCCAGGTGACCTGGCTCACAGCACTGAAAAGCACAGGGACCCGCTGTCAGCTCAAGCTTTCCTGTCTGTGCCCTGCCTGTATGATGGAAACAGGGTCACCTCTGTGCTGGCTGTAGCCAGTTTTTGGGTCTGTAAACAGTCCTGCAGCTGTCAGGACGATCCTGTCGAGGATCCTCCTGGTTTTGATGAGGAAACACTCTTCTAGGGCATTTAAAAAATCCCAAAATCAGCACTGTGACCTCTCCAGCTCACATCATTCCAGTTGAAGTTCCCCAGGACAATGCAGGGAAATTTTCTTAAATATTACAGATATGTCATTAAGAAGTGAGTAATCCCGATTTTCTAGTGAGAGTTGATGGTCTGAAGAAATGCCTTCTTTTGTTTTTTATTGGGATTTGAGGCCACTTTCTCTTCAGTTCCTAGTGCTCACTAGAACGCAGCAATGTCACTTCAGGTATTGATTATCCCTCCTGTGCCTTCTTTGCCCACTCAATTCTTTCTAAATAGGTTAAAACCATTGATTTTAATATTCCAGGCACATGGATTTTCTCCCCAAGTTTGAGTCATACTCTCCAGAAAGAATCTGTACTCATAAATTAGTCGTTCCCAGTTTGTCGTACTGCTCATACTCTGCTGTACAGCCAATTAATGTGAAGGTGTGTTCATTAGCTCTTTTCTCCACAGCTTCATTTCTTACTTGGGCAAGGGATAGGAATGGATGCTGAAACATTTCTGTGCTTCTTCACGTTCCCCAGTGCCTGCTCCTGCTCATCCACTACAAGTTCCCTCCTTCCAGAAAGGACACCAGCCCAAACAGCTGGCACAGCAGAAGGGAAAACCTCAGCCCAGCACTGCCAGTCACAGCACAGCTTCCAGGGTCACCATGGCAGAGGGTGCAGGATGACACAAGGAGCAATCTGTCACCAGGCTGCTGCTGACAGTCCCCAGCCTCACAATTTCTTCTGGCAGCCCCTTCCCATACTCAGCTCAACCTTTCCCCAAGCCCACAGAAGTGCTTTTACTTGGCTTCCATGGAAACATCACATTTGGGGTAAAATCTCACTTGTCTTTGGCCCACAGAAGATTTCCAGAGGTTTTGTAAATGCCAAGCCAAGAGAGAGGAAGAATTTTGCTTGGGTCACTGCACATGTGGCTGGAGATTTGAAAGTTTCCTCTCACCTCCTCATCTTCTGCCTTTGGTGTGTGCTCCAATGTTGTGTTGGCTTGAATCCAGCTGAGGTCAAGCTGTGTTGACTCCATAACACAGAATCCCAGAATCATAGAGCCATGGACTCATAGGATCAGAATCGTTTTTGTTAGAAAAAAACAAACTACAGCAGCTGTCTAGATTTGGCCATAACCAGGCTCTGTGCCTGAGGATGTGCCTATTCCCACTCTTGAAAATAGCCCCCTCCATCTTCTTCAATCCATCAGAGTATTTAGGGCCAAATCTGTGAGTAGAGAGGTGGTGAAGCACAGGAGAAGAGAGCAGAAAGTCTCTAAAATAAAAAAGCTACAAAAAGCCTCCTGGTTGCTCTGAACTGCACACCCTTCCTTTTGGGATGTGTATTTTTATCTCCTCCTGGATACTCACCTTCATTTTCTGAGATGCCTCTGCTGTGGGTTTATGGTTACATTTCCATCCCTTTCATTATATTTCCATCCCTTTCACTGCCTTTTAAACAATTTTGTTGTTACTTTTTCAAATTCAGAACATGAAGAGCAAGGTCCACCCCAGCTGAGTGGTGTGGGAATGGGAGAGGGATAAATGATCTGCAGGAGAGGTTGGTGCCTGCTCCAGAACAAGCATCATCCCAAACCCCTCATGGTGGTTTCCTCCTGTTTGAGCCCAGGACAGATGGACAGTGTGGAGCCAGGAGCTTCACTGGGACAAACTGGAACTCCCTGCCTCTTCCAAAAAAAACCCTGGGGGCTCTTCTGGGTAAAAGCCTGAGCTGCTCATTTCCTTAATGCAATTGGCACTCTGCTCCATTATGAATTCCATTTATAAATTGTAGCTTCCACTTTTTTCTTTCCTTTTTCTTTTTTTTTT
>VZTT01042120.1:41965-63957 GCA_013400855.1 Buphagus erythrorhynchus | reverse complement strand
TTTTTTTTTAAACCCAAACCCAAACAAATAAAAAACGCCTTGTTGGTAGCTTAGAAATTCAAACTTTTCTAAAATGTCAGACTCATCATCAACTTCAGGTTCAGTGGAGCAGAGAAGTGCAGGCTTATTTTCAAGCAGACATTGGACAAGGAGGGACTTAAAGAAGCAATTTTGCTGGCAGGAGACCTGCACAGAGCATCAGAGCCCCTGCACAGCCCTCCAGCTATAAACACCTGCCCCTCCTCGAGTCAGCAGCAAAGCTGCCACTTCTTCCACTGCCACCAGAACTTCACCCTGGTCATCATCTCTTTGTTTGTGTAGGGGAAAATATTACAGCTTGGAGGCAGAAACTTTATTATCCTGTAAACAACTTTTTGATAAGCCATCCCCTTGCCCTTCCCTGTTCTGAGTTGAAAGACTAACTTTCTTTTACTGCCCAAACAACCCTCCCATATCAGGTTCAGTTTCTTTCCTACCACTTCATCAGAATGTTTGTTCTTCTTTATCACCCAGATCAATATTTATCCTTGTGGGTGGAAACTGCTGTCCCTGCTCACCACGCTCTTACCACGTTAAAGTTTAACATCACTAAAGAGGCAGTAAATGACAACTAAGCCTGCATAACCATAAAGGCTTTATTTATTTCATTAAAGAATGCATTTTACTGAGAAAGCCGACCATATCATTCCCAGACAGGATCCTAAACACGTTTTTCACAGCAATGAGCCTCCACTGGCTGCCTGTGTTCTGATAATGTAACTCCACCTGCAGAAGTGTCCAGCACAGTCTGATCCCATTCTGGCTTCACATCACTCCAACAGGTAACTCCATAGTTATGCTGCTGACTTACAAAGGACTGCAATCAGACCTGTCACCTCTATGTTTATCAAATCCTCTTTTTTTGTTCTGTTTTCTTTTTTTTTTTTTTGGCTGCAGTTTCCCAACAGTTTTTAAAGCAGAGGAGAATTTGTAATACTTTGGTTTTTTTAAAGGTTTTTCTTGACTGTCTGCTGAGAGGAATGTCTGCTCCAAACTCCTGTGGCAGCACTGTTTAAATGAGTGGGGGTTTTTTTATGTCCTTTTGTGGATTAATCCATTATTGAGATTACTTTCCAATTTTAACAAGCTTTCTAGTAATTATTAGCCACTGCTAGGCAAACTCTGAAGTGGCTCGGAGTTCGAGTTCAGTTCAGATAAACACACAAAAGTTCAGATGCTTATCCAACTGCTTGCATTTCTTCTGTCTGCAGAACATGTCTGCAAACCTATCAAGCTCCCCATCTCTCTGCTCCCACATGCCAAGTCATGCCAAGAACCCTCCAGTTGCATTTTTTTCACGGTGCTTTTGCGTGCCTGGTTTTGGTGCTATGCAGAACCAAAGGTTCCTGAAAGGGGAGATGGTGGGTGAGGCCCCGAGGAAGTTCCCTCCCTCAGAGCACTGCCAAAAGCTGTGGAGTGACCCAGTCCTTGCCAAATTTAAATTCATCACAAAGAATTTAAACCCACCTAAACCCCATGGGTCATAATGACCTTCCTCCACGCTGCTGCACCCTCCCTCCTTCAGACAGGATTCCCCTAAATTGATTTAAAATTTCTGCCCCTCTCTTTGCCTTGAACTCCCTCTTAGACACCAGTGGTATCCAGACACTGAGCTGAAATCCCCTGGATTTGGGATCTCCCCTGGATTCAGGAGCTCCTGACAAGGATGCTGGCAGCACAACTCAAGCAGCCCCAGGTTCCTCACCAAAGGTAATTAAAATTATTTAATTTTAAATAATGCCACAGCACATCCATACTTGCTAAGGAAATGAAAGGGCTGGAAACAGCACCCTACAGCCTGTGGAGAGCCCAAAAAAGCACTGTGATATCTAGAGATTAATAAGAAAAAAATATTCAACCTGCAGTAGTACTGGAGCATTTTCCAGAATGCTCTAATTTAGGCTTTCTTTACATGTTTTTGTTTGTTTTTTTCATAGAAATCAAGAGTCATGGAATGGTTTGGGTTGGAAGGGACCTTAAAGATCATCTTGTTCCATGCCCTGCCATGGCAGGGACACCTTCCACTGTCCCAGGCTGCTCCCAGCCCCAGTGTCCAACCTGGCCTTGGGCACTGCCAGGGATCCAGGGGCAGCCACAGCTGCTCTGGGCACCCTGTGCCAGGGCCTGCCCACCCTGCCAGGGAACAATTCCTTCCTAATCTCACATTTGAATCTTCCTTCCTTCATCTTACACTCCTGCCACTCCAGGCCCTTGTAAATATTCCCTCTCCAGGTTATTGTAGGGTCCCTTCAGGGCCAGCTCTCCTGGTTTCAAGGAATAGCTTGAACAGACAAAGCAAATTCATCTCACACATTTTGAAAACAAACAGAAGAACCCTTAGCTTACATAAGCAAATAAAAAAAAAAATCATAATTTTAGGGCCACCTGCACTTCTGAGTATCTCTGCACTGTTTTCTCTCTCCTCTAACATAACACATGGCCATTTTGTACTAATGAATTATCACATTCACCTCTGCAAAATATGTCGAAATATTTCCTGAGAGCTGCTAAGTGAAATCTGTTCTTTTGTTACAGCTCTTTGCTAGCCACAACTCCATATGGGAACTGAAGGTTTTAAAGTTTTGTTCGTTACAGACTCGTTCATGTCAGATGGTCCCTCCTTTACCCATGAGATGGAGAGAACAGACTGTTCATGTTTTGCACCAGGGAGGGTTGGCCAGCAGCAGGAATTTCCCCATGGAAAGGGTGCTCAGGCCTTGGCAGGGGCTGCCCAGGGAGCTTTGGAGTGCCCATCCCTGCAGGTGGCACCTGGAGGTGGCACTCAGTGCTCTGGGCTGGGGACAAGGTGGCCATGGGGCACAGCTGGGATTTCATCAAGGTCTTTTCCAATTCTGGGATTCTGTCTGTGAGGAACAAGACAATTAAACCAGGAAAAAAAGGAGGTGGGGGAATATGGGAGAATTAATCCCATTGCATTACAACTTTTCTTATTTAGTGAAAAGGAAATACAATTAGGAGGAATGTATTAAACACACCTACACAGATATCTAAATATCTCCCTGGTGCACTCATACTCCTGCCTGTGGAGGAAACAGGCAGGCACTGCTTCCTTAATCAAATTAGAAAACTAAACTTAAAATTATCCCCCTCCAGAGAGATATTTACACCTCCAAACATATTCAGCAAAGTAGAATATGAAGCTGAAAGGAAATCACTGAATTATTTATTATAGTTTTCTAATGTTCCAGGCTTACAATTTCAGACAGTAAAATGTACGGTGGAAAATGACTGATTACAGTGTACACCGGAAATTTTGGGGAATTAAAAGATAGCTGCTTTGCATAATAATTGCACACTTCCACTTCTGGTGGAAAATTAAAAAGCCATTGCTCCTTGCTAAAAAAGACTGTAATTGCAAATAAGGGAGTTTGGGGATGGGGGAGGGAAAGACAAAGGAGAGGGGGAGAGAAAGAATGATGGCAAAGATTCATGTGAAGAGTAACAGTGAATTAGGTGATGTTCCATTAAAACAGCTTAGTGGCTTCCAAATTTCAACCAGTGAGGAAAAGACATTTGCACCTTTTTTTTAGGTGAATGCACTGCCTACACAATCATGGCATTGGTGTGCTGAGATGTCCAACAGCACAGTGGAATGCCAACTGAAGCCAATATTCCCAAGGAATAGGTAAATTTCTAGCCTGAGAATAGTCCCACACAAGCCTCTGAATGATTGCCACTGAAATTGTTCGCCCAGCCTTCTTTCATAATAGTTTTTAAATAAAAAAAATAATGATTTTTCTTGCAGTTGTGACATAAGTCTTCACTTGCACAAACCAAAGGCTTTCTGTGTGTCTGTACAAAAATCACATAGTGCCAGATTTGGGTAGCCTTTTGAAGAAGTTCACTGAGGTGCTGCTGAGGGCAGCTCATGAGCAAGGAGGAGGTTCCTGCATCCCATCTCTTCTGGAGTGGAGAAGAGCTGGGCAATCTTTGCTGGGTGTCCTGCAGGATGCAGCTTATCCTGCCCATCCCACACAGCCACACTGGCTGACCCAGGGATTGCTTCCAGATGTGGCCAGAAGCTCAGGAAGCTGCTGGCACATCACAGTGTACACAGAAGACCAAGATTATGGTTTAGAACACAGATCCTGGAAAGTTCCTCAAGACTGTTAAGCATGAGCTAAAAATAAAAATATATAAATGGATAAATGCCCAGTAGTTGGCATCCAGCAAAGCCAAGCAAAGCTCCTCTAAAGCACAGGCAGAGCAAAATTGAGGTGTCAGAGGGAAGGAAGGAACAGAGGGAAGGAAGCAGAACTGTGGAGAGCTGGGAAAATGTGTTGGGGATGTAAGATATTCCTCTGGTGAGACCCCACCTGGAACATGGCATAAAGTTCTGGTGTTCCCAACACTAGAAGGAGATGGAACTGATGGAGCAGTTCCAGATTGATGAGGGAACTGGAACATCTGCCCAGTGGAGACAGGATGGGAGAGCTGGGGATGTTCAGCCTGGAGAAAAGAAGGTTTTTGGAGACCTCAGAGCAACTTCCAGTGCCTGAAGGGGCTACAGGGAATCCAGAGAGGGACAATTCATCAGGAACTGGAGTGGCAGGACAAGGGGGATGGGTTCAAACTGAAATAGGGGAAAATTTGGTTAGATATATGAAGGAATTGTTCCCTGGGAGGGTGGACAGGGGCTGGGATGGAATTCCCAGAGCAGCTGTGGCTGCCCCTGGATCCCTGGCAGTGCCCAAGGCCAGCTTGGACACTGGGGCTGGAGCAGCCTGGGACAGTGGGAGGTGTCCCTGCCATGGCAGGGGTGGGATAAGATGATCCTTAAGGTCCTTCCCAACCCAACCCATTCCATGATTTTAAATACCTATTTCCAGACGTGAGAGCTGTGACATTGATGCATCTTCCACAAGAAAACCCATCTGCAAATGCCTGACAGGCACACAAAGATAATCTCAGTGTGAGCACTCTGTACAAAACCAAATTACACACTGGATGTGCAGTAAGTGCCAACATAATGGGAGGTTTTTGTTTTGGGGTCGGCTGGGAAATTTTGATATTTTTCTCTTTGTTCAACTTCCAGTCACCCAAAAACATGCCAGCTCAGCTTTCTGACCCTAGATTATGTAAGTGGCTTCACTCATAACCCAACAAAAGCTGTTTCTTAACTGTGGGAATGGGATAGAAGAGACTTCTTCCCCTCTGAACAAAGAACTTTGCTCCCAGAGCTTTCTTGTCTTGGCTGGAGAGGAGCAAACTCAGCACATAAAAGAGAGACTCCCTTCAACCCATTTTCAGAGCTGTTATTCCAAGGTGGTTCTTAAAAGAGCAGAAAGAATTTACATTATTAGAGGGAAAAATAGCAGAGACAAAAAAAATAGCACAGCTCCATTGAGAAGTAGCATGGCTACTGTGGTAATACAAAACAGGGCATGTTAATGTAAATAATTAATATCAGAAATGTTAATTATATATTCTATTTTATATTATATATTTTATATGTTATGTGCCACATATAGATGTTGTGGTATATGTTATATATTAATATCTTATTTTTAATATGTTATTAATAGATTAATTAATGTTGTATATATAAATATATAATATATGTTAGTTAATTTTATATATGTTAATATAAATAGTATTAATATTAATCAATAATTAATATAAATAATATTTATATAGATAATATTAATATAAATAATATTGATATAGATAATATTAATATAAATAATATTAATATAAATGCACCCACAACTTTGCTTTTGCAACAGGAGAACTGGAGAAGTTCAGCTTTTATGCAAATGGGGTAAAAATAGCCCTCAGGAGATGGGAAGCCCTTGGTTTGCACAAGACACAACACGAGTAACTCGAGTGTGACAGCGTGACCTGAGTGATGGGGAAGAGACAAAACCAGGATGTTTCTTGTTATGTTTCTCACTCTGCAAGATGTGGAGAGAAGAGGAAATAGGTTCAAACACACACACACACTTTGACAAAGCACACAGCCACGCCGTGTTTGTGTATTCCAGAAATACAACTGGAAAGCTCAGCCCAGCTGGTGGAAGAAAAGCCCAGGGTGAGCCATAAAACACAGAAACTCAAATCCAGCCTCTAGGCCAGGAAGTCCCCGAGCAGGGACTGCCAGCAGTGGGGAGGATGTGCTGGAGGAAACGTGAGGATGTGCCTGTCCCTCCTTGCAGCCTGCTCTGGGTGTCTCTGCACTGATTTGGGACAGGCAAGTGGCTGAGTTTTGTCCCCTGGCAGTGGAGTTTCTCTTCTACAAGGCACCAAATGCTTTGGTCAAAATATTCAGCACTCAGGAATTCGAGTCATAAACATCCTTTGGTCACCTCAGTGAAAAATTTCTGTGAGGCAGTTTCTTTCCTGTTCTATAATTTTTACCAAGAATCTTGGGTTTGCTGCGTCTGAGGGTAAAGAAATAAGTGGCAAAAACCTCCCAAAGTGAGTGCAGTGTCCTGGGGAAGATGGTCAGGCTGGAACAGTGGTACCCCATCTCCACCACCCATCCTGTGATCATTTCTGATCATCTGGCCAGCCCAAAATTCTGAAATATCCACATACATCCAGAAATACTGGATTTATGCATGGTTAGGAGTGTTTGGGGGGACTTCCAGGTGGATTGCTCCCAAAAGTTTCAGCACAGATCTGTCTCAGTCTGGAAAGAATTAATAATATTCATCCTTCCACTTTTCCTACTAACTTAACGCTTTCTTGTATCCACATTTTGCAACTAAATATTTAAAGACACAAATTTTGAAATCTCCAGGAATGCAAATAGCTGGGATTACCCAGAAGATTAAACAACTGAAGCCAGCGTCTCACCATCCCACACATAACCAGTTCCATTCCTGAAGAGGCCATGGGAATTGATTGTGTTAGCAGTTTTTATGGAATGCTTCAAATATCATTTGTTAAGTGGAAGCAGCCATGGCTCAAGAAGGAAAGAGATGTGTGCCTGTTATGTAACTCACTGAATCTCTTTTTCTCTTGTTTTTGCCAAGATCCTCTTGATAATGGTGTGAATTGTTTAGGCAAGCTCATGCAGCCTACAGACATATGTACATACAATCTCTGAAAGAACTTTCTGTTCCTTGTTCCCAGGTACACACCACACCATGCTGCATATTTTAAAAACCTGCTATAGCCTGTTAATAGAGTGTGGAAATAACCCTGGAGGATAAGGCACACAGAGTTTATTACATAACTTCAGAAATTTTGGCCAGGAAAAAATGTCGATCCTATTAAATAGGTTTTAATGAAGTCAAGATTTAGTGATTTTTATGATAATACCTTCATTCCAGTGGCTGTTCCAGCATGCCAAGTCCTGTGTCCCATTAGCCCCTTACCAAAAAACAAACTGTTATTGGTGGACTTTATTTTTAATTTTTATTTGTAAAGGACAGGATGGGAGATTGCTTATGTTGGCTTTTTCTCAGTACTATTATTCCCTTAAAATTTGATTATAAAGGGAATTCCAGTGAAACAATTAATAAATAAAACAAAAATAAGTAGTTTGGAAAGAAATACTCAGGGATTGCCCTTGCTGCAGAACGGGGAGCCTGAGTGGTGCCTTTTGGTTGAGACCAACTGAGATATAAAGATCTTCACTTGCATTTTGTACCTTTCAAACCAATCTTAGCCAAAAGAAACACAGGCTGAAGTTTTAGTTCATACAATCTCAATTGCTCACAGGACAATTTCTTCTTTTTGGTTGCACCTGGTCATGGAGCTGCTGCAGAGAGCCCAGAGGAGGCAGCAGGATGAGCAGAGGGATGGAGCAGCTCTGCTGGGAGGAAAGGCTGGCACAGCTGCCATTGTTCAGCCTGCACAGGAGAAGCTTTGGGCTGAGCTCAGTGGGGCCTTGCAGGGCCTGAAGGAGCTGCAGGAACCATGGAGAGAGACAATTCCCAAGGCATGGAGGGACAGCACACAGGGAATGGCTTCCACTGCCAGAGGGCAGGGCTGGATGGGATCTTGGGAATTAGGAATTGTTCCCTGGGAGGGGCTGGGATGGAATTCCCAGAGCAGCTGTGGCTGCCCCTGGATCCCTGGCAGTGCCCAAGGCCAGGTTGGACATTGGGACAGTGGAAGGTGTCCCTGCCATGGCAGGGGTGGCACTGGATGATCTTTAAAGTCCCTTCCAACCCAAAGCATTCCATGATTCTGTAACTTTATGATTATTGACTTCCCCCAGCTCCCCTGTGTGCTAACACAACTGTAAAAATTCAGAAAATTAGTCAAATTCCTGCAGAGACCCCCAGGATAAGCCCCTCAGCATCCTCAGCACAGCCAGCCTTGTGTTCAGGACCAGCCTGGAATGAACTGCCCACATTTTATTTCAAGGAGGAGCTGCTTTATCCACACTATTTATCCACATTAACATAATTTGGGAGGGGAGAATATCAAACCAAACGAAACTTTAGTTAATTGCAGTGCATTTAATCAGCGATGAAGACATATCCTTTCTTTGACAGCAAGCTGGAAAAGCCCTTAAGCCGTGTCATCAGTGATAGGACAAAAAATTTGCATTTTTATCCAGGAGGGATTTTGTTGCTTCATAGCAGAAGTTCTGGACTATTCTGTGTCTTGGTTTGAAGAAGCAAACTGAGCTGCATGTTCTCTGCTGCAATTGACTTTGAGGAAGTGCTAAAATGGAAATGTTAAATGAATTGCTTTGAAAGCCTTGATTTTCCATTGAAAGTAGTTCACTGCATACTGTGGCTGAAAACTCAGTGTATTTATGTGTCATCTAAATGTCTTCATCCTTTTCACAGCGTTTGATGAGGTATTACTTCAGTTGTGATGTTTATGCTATTTACTGAATGTGCTTAACTGTAAGAAAAATGAAACCATATCTCAAATTCCTGGAGAGAAGTGGAGGAAAATCCCCTCCTCCTCTGTGTGCACCCACCCTAAACCATGAGCAGAGTGGATTCTGTTTTTCTAGAGATAGTCTGCTACACATCCCACCCACCTCCTCAGGTTTTCCACGGGTGCTGGACTTCCAAGGACCAGGATGGGGCCCACAGCAGAGCTCCTCAGTGAGCACCAAGACATCTCCCAGTGCCTCCACCCCACAGCCTCTCATCTGGAGAGAATTTCCATGGGCCACATTAGCATAATCCATCAAGGGCTTCTGGAAGTAAGAGGCTGAACTACTGGATGCTTGAAGTTTTTGACTTGTAAATCAGCCATCTGGTACCAGCATCTCTAGAAAAGAAGAAATACATAAAAACCCTACTCAGTCTGCTAAGTTCACAAACAAAACACAGCCTGCAGTTCTTCCTTAATATCTTCCCCCCCCCCTTTTTTTTCTTAAAATTTCTTTGCCCTGGGCTATTCTGATCCTCAGACTTTGTGAGGATCAAAAAATCTCTAGAAAAACAACCCCCATACAAATAAAGAAAGTATATGGGGGTGGATGTTGCGTAGATGTCCCGAGATGGACATGTACCAGTGTTGGAAAAGGACCACAATGAATGTTATAATGAGCATGTTGGAGACTGGGCAAGATCAATTACACCCTCAACAGTAAAACTGATGTCACAGAAGGTTGCAAGAGCTCCAGGTAAATGTTGTGGGGCAGGATGCCAAGAGCTGTGAGTTCTTTAGCTGAAGAAATTCTAAGCCACATTAGCATCAAGATAAAAAAAAAAAAGGCATTAAATGAGACAGAGCTACAGCACACAGCAGCCATGACATCACTAATCTGCCTGGAATACAGTGCAAAGGCACATTTGCTTGTTGTTGCAAGTTACACTTCTGATTTTACTTATACTGGGAAACAACTCTGCCGAGGTCACTGAAACCACAGATGTGCAAACACCGATCCCTCCGAGCCCAGCCTTGCGTAAGGCTCGGCTTAATGATAATCTCTCAAGGGTGGCTTTGAAAACTCATCCTTCCACATGACAGCTGGGACGGTTTCACACGTGGTGCTTGCTTCCAGGCCTCAAAGGGTTACATTTTTAGAGTGAGATTAGCTATATTCAGAATGAAACTTCCTTCAGAGCAGTGAGTGTGTCAGGATATTGCTGCTGCAGCAACAAAGCCTCCTCCTGTGTTTTAATGTATAAAAAGAAACACTTCCCGAGCAACAAGCCCCATCCATTGTGTTCCAGGTCTGGTTTTTTTTGAAGCATGGGGACATGCAATAGGCACAACTGCTTTCAAAAAGGGAACAATGGGTAATGACAGGCTCTGAGAGCCCCGGTGCTGTGGGTTTCTTATCACCCCATGGGGATGGCTCAGCCTGCAGCTCCAAATGGGCTGGTTTCCCAGGAAAGAGGGGTGATGTGAAGGTTGTGAAGCAGAGCATGAGCCCACATTCCTTTCTTCTGGCACCATTTTGGGAGCAGGAGGTGGTGGGAGAGGCAGAGACCTCCCAAACCACCACAGCTGTTTTCTCAGGGAGCATGGCTTTATTACAGCCTTTGTGACTTGTCATTACACTTTGGTTTCACCCTGGTCCTGCTGAAAACCAGCAGAACCCTTGGAGCTCGCTCCAGATGGAGGAACCACAGGAGAAAGGACACTAAAACTATGGAGTTGGTGCTGTTTTCCCTGCCTTCTTTTCCCACAGCTAAACAGAAGCCCCCTTCATGCTTGCCAGTGATCCTGAAATGAGTAGCAGTGACCAGAGTGAGCTTAGAAAGGCTTTATGGCCAGCTTTGGAATGCCTGGTGAGCACACACTTCAGCATGAACAGCAGCCAGCTGGTTCTGGGCTCCCCTAATCTGGTATTTGCAGCCTTTCCTCGCTGCCAGATGACATTTTAGGCCTTGGATGGTTTCACTCCTTTTGCTTGGTTTGGTTTCAAGTTTACACATAAACAGCCACTACACGAGAGGCCAACAAACCTCGACTCAATTCCTCATCAGAAAACAATTTTGTACTCCCACACCAATCCCACAAATGCCTCTGACTCTCTAATAAAGCAGCATTAAAAATGTGCTCCCTGCCATGACTTAGGGCTAAGATATGGCCAGGGCTGGAGGATCCCTCTGAAAGGAGAGGGTGAAAAAGGACCCTGAACCAATAGCCTGCTGTTGCTGCTCTCTTCTCTTGGGACATCACCTTTGAGGAGCTTTATGGGGCAGGTGAAACCTCAGTGTCAGCTCCTGTGCAACACCTGCCATTCCACCTTTTCCAACCCCACAAATTAATCCTTACACTCCAGGACTACTCAGAGACCCATGAGCGTTGCCACATGCCTGATTGGTACAAGTGTAATTATGGCTGAGGTGGTGTTGATGATCTAAAAATAAAGCCATGACTTAAAACTACAGGAGATTTCAGACCAGGAAATAACTGATCCTGAGTGCTGGGGGCCAGTTCAGGGATTTAAGCATTTTCAGTTTTGGGGTAGCAGTGATGGAGGGCTTCTGTAGGGTGCAGGAAGGAGGTCCAGGCTCATTCCTCACCCTCTTTGCCTCAGTTTCTCATCTGGACACAACACAAGCCATGACCTTTCTCTGCCTTCATTATTTACAGCTCTTCTGGGCAGGTTCTATTTGTCCCCATGTGTTTACGTGGTACACAGAACACAGGGACAAAAATTTCCATTGGGAGTCTCTCTCTAGGTAACAATACTCCACAAAAACAACGTGTGCCCAAACAGGCCCAGCAGGACAGCCCTGTAGGGAGGTATGGGGAGGCTGAGGATGTAAATCCACCCAGCACAGCCAGCAAGGGGGTGCACAGCACTGGTCATGGAAATCCTGAGTTGGAAAGGACCCACAGGGATCATCCAGAGAAACTCCTGTCCCTGCCCAGCCCCCCCAGCAATCCCAGCCTGGGCATCCCTGGCAGCTCCTGGAGCTCTGTGCCCATTCCCTGGGGAGCCTGGGCACTGCCCAGCACCCTCTGGGGGAAGAACCTTGCCCTAAAATCCAATCTAACCCTGTCCTGAAACATCTTCAATCTGCTTTTCAGGGTTCATCTGCAAGGAAAGTTAAGTGTCAGGTCACCAAACTCAACGTGAAACTTGTTGAAGCTCTTGGAAGGTGAGGCAGACCTTCATTGAGGATTCATGACTTCACTTAGCACAGACCTCCTGTGTGTTGTGCAAGGTGATCTGCTCATTTTGACTAAAACTGGTTTTAGCCCTCCCATCCCCACCCCTGCCCAAGGAACAGGTCCTCCAGGAGATGCAGTGAGGGATAATTTTGGATGGAGAAAGCACTGATGAGCTCCACTTGGCAGAGCTGCAGCCAGGACAAGGAGTGCATCCACAGCCCAGGCTTCAGCCAGGGGTTTAGGATTCTTATTTTCCCCACAGAAATGAAAATCCTTCACATCACCCTGAACCAGTCTCATTTGGATGAGTTTGTTTTGCTCTGGCTTTGTCTGAGCAGCTCCAGCTCCAGCAAACCAGTCTCTCCTCCTACCCCTTTGAATTTTCCTGCTGCAAAGAAGCAACCCAGGCAAAACCAGCAGCTGAACTGGGAAAGGAGGAGTGGGGACTGGAACTGGCCTCCCCCAGGATCCATAGAAACCATCAGAATCATTTCTGTCATCTGACTGCTCTAGCCAGGGGGAGGTGGAACACTGATATTTCCAAAAGCTGATGCCCATTCCAGCAGCACAGATTGCTGGTTGGGAACTGAATCTGTGATTCCCAGAAACACCAGGAATATCGAGCCCTTTCCCTCCTCCAACTCCCAATTCCCTGCTGGCTCAGAGAAATGCCCTGGGTGCTGTCTCTGCTCCTGGAGGGGCAGCACTGAAGCAGAAGCTTTGGGGCAGGAGATCAGCTGCTGAACCTCCTGTGCTCCTCCGGGATGAGCAGGGAGATGGAGGCATTCAGGGAATGCCACCAACAACAAACACCGGGAGCTTTCCAGGCTGCCTTTACACATTTGGAAAACAAACAAACAAGAAAGGCATTCAGACATCCCCTCTATGTTTGACAGAGCACTTTAACGCCAACACTAATAACTCCCAGGGGCTGTCAGGGGACAGAAAAAGCACGAGTTCTGTCTGTGATCTAAACATCAAACTGCAGCTCACACTACATCTGTGCAGCTCAATAGCTGAAGTCTTTCCAGCCCAGGAAGCTGAAGAGCTGACCCCATCCAGATGTTTCCACAGGAACATTATCAGTTGTTCACAGAGAGAAGCTGAAAAAACACCTGATAAAGTTGAGAGGCAGCAGAGTTGCACCCACCCTGTGCCAGGCAGTGTTCCCTGGCCTGGGAAGCAATCATCCCAGCAGTTTAACACCTTGGCTTAGGGAACAAAGGAGAATAGCAGTCTAAACTGAAATGGAAGGAAGCTAGGCAGAAAACAATTATCAAAACTGGAATTCGGCCAGCATGAACAGCCCAACATAAAAACCACCATGGGATGGTGATGGAGGCTGAGCAGTGAAAACCTCAGTTTTCCAGAAGAGTCCTGCCAGGGCTTTGATGGGGCAGAGTTTCATGGATGGTTGAGAGCAAGAGTGTCAACTCTTTAATCACCAAACTGCTTCCGGCAGCACCCACGGGCTCCTGATGAAACCTCACCAATTATTGATTAGACTCAGCCCTTCTGAACATGCAAGATCAGATAAGGTCACAGCCCCAAGTGATTCACTGCTAACCTGGAAAAAAGGGCTTCATTACAAACAGCAACACTCATTAGCCACACTGCTTAATGGAAAATATGCATTTTAAAGGGGAAGGAAAACCCTTGCCAGGATTACTGTTCTAAATCCAGTTACACGTAGCTAAGTGTTAGTGGGTGCTTACACACTTTAAAATTGTTTCCAGTTTGGAAAAAGAAAAAAATAAACCAACCAAGCATGCCAAAATCTCTACCTGGAAGAGCTGAAAGATGTATTCCTCATGTATTCCTCTGGAACTGTGGCACTGAAAGAGGGTTTCCAAAGATTCCTTAGGCCTTTAATTAGTATTTTAAAAATCCATTTACCATGAATACATGTAGAAAATTTCATCAGATCACTCAGGTGTTTATATAAGGAGTTTTTCTTTCAGCCACCACTTACACTGACTCACCCATCTGCATTGTCTTCATCCAGATTGCAAACAACTAAGAACAGTGACTTTGATTAGAAAATTTCCACTTCAACTTTTATTTTCCCCCCAACACAATATTCACCAGCCATCAGAACAACAAAAAACTGCCTCACTGAAAGCTCTCTGGTGACAATCAAAACAAGTGAAATGCAGAAGAAGTGTGATGGACTGCATCAGGCAGCAGGAACAGAACAGCATTTGAGTAAAGTGTAGCTTGGATGGATCCCAAAGAAGAGATGTGCTGAGATTGTTTACAGATACAGAGATGTGAGGGCTCAGGCTGGAGTTTATTGGAATCAGGAGGAATTCTCCAGGGGTTACAGCTTTCCTGTGGCTGATGCCTTTCACTGCATCACTGGGAAAAAGGGAAAGCTGCAAGAAATGTGCAAGTCTCTCTCAAAACAGGGAACCTTCTCCCAGCCTTTATTCCCAGTCTGTGTTTTCCTGTCAGCCCAGAGCTTCTCTGTTGGTCATGAAGGAGAACTGAGGCAGCCACGATGCCCTGCTGGGATGCTGGGCCTCTCCTAGTTTTGGGATGATTCCTTAATTTAAGTCAGAGTCTGTTTTCTGCCACTGCTGCAGCCCCTTTACACTTCTTGAGGAACACAGAGGGCCACTCTGCTCCCTGGACATTCTTCTGCCATACCTGGGATCTTTGTAGGGTGGCATACCTGCACCACTGGGTTTGTAACCCCAGAATATCTCTGTTTTTTCAGGATGGATGTGTGAGTGAGGGAAGCTGCCTCCAGCTAAATTCTCTGAGCTGTCCTGCAGGTCACCTTCCCCAGCTTTCTCCCAGGAGTTGAATTCCCTCTCTGAGCAAGCTGCTTACACAGGAATATCATCCTTACACTTTTATCCTTTCTGCTGATGAGTGTGATCTCCCTGACTGAGCATTTCACATGGAGTCAGAACCTCAGAGCATCCCTTCCAGGGTCAATGGGAAGGGAAAACAACTTCTGGATTTATCCAAGCTCCTTTCCACACTGGAAAAACCCACATCCCAAAGGGAATCTGCTGAGCATCATAATCTCTCCCCATGGTGACCTGCAAGCTGCCACACTCAGCAGGGAACATCATATCTTGCTAGTCTTCTCAGCAAGTTTAATTCATGAAATAGCAAAAGTTTCAGCTGAAAGAATTTTCATTCTTTCCTTTCTTTGTGATTTTAAGTGATGTCAAAAAAATCTGAGCTAACACTGACCTAAGACACCTTTATAGGAAGGGCTGAGTGGGTCCTGGCCTGGGCCATCAGGACTATTAAAATGAAATTTAAAAAGAATAAATAAATAAATAAAAAAGAGCAATAAATTTAGGTTTCATCCAGCAGATGAAACTTTAATTGGTGTGGACTGGCAAAATTCAGTGGAGACACCAATTCAGAATAGGCAGACTCAGCTGTCTTGAGTATTCAGTGTAGAAGATGATGAAATCTTTCTTTTACACCTGTGCCTTTCTGTAGATTTCAGTAGCCCAACACCCCAAGATCCCATTCCCATTTGCACTGATTTATTTTCACAAAATTGGACTTCTCTTTTGCCTTGAAAAAGGCATTCCTTTAGGAGCAGAGGGCTCATCCTCCCTCCCCAGCTCAGCATATAAATATTTATGGGTCGATACCATACATGGGAATATTTCAGTCCCAGAAAGATAACATTTCAGTGGATTCCATGAGGAGAATGCAGGTTTCCAGTCTTCCCTTGGACACCTGCAGGGATGGGCACTCCAAAGCTCCCTGGGCAGCCCCTGCCAAGGCCTGAGCACCCTTTCCATGGGGAAATTCCTGCTGCTGGCCAAGCTGAGCCTGCCCTGGCCCAGCTTGAGGCTGTTCCCTCTCCTCCTGTCCCTGTTCCCTGTGCCAGGGCAGCTGTGTGGCCCAAAACACCATCCCCAAGGCTGGCCACAGCTGTAAATGGTAACTCAGGAGCAAAAGCTGTGCCTCTGAGCCATAAAATGACCACATTGCATAGGAAGGAAGTGAAACAATTATTCCCGTTGCTTAAGGTATGGGCTGGCAACATCAAAAGAGCTGATAATTAAAAATACAGTAATGTTTCCCCAAAGTCTCTCCACTCTTATTTCCTCTTTGGAGCTGCCTGATCGGTGTTTTATGAAGTGTCATTTTATCAAGTTCTAAAAATACCTCCAGACTTGTTAGGAGCTGTCCCTGTCACACACAGGACATTGAATCACTCTCTTTGCTTTAAAGGCACAAACTCTGCTTGGGCAAAGCCCTGGGGCAGGGAGATGGCTTTGCTGCATGTGCCCAGTGCAAAAATTCCACACAAGCCACAGTCTTGGAGTGCCTCATTCAAATGGGATTTGAGAAAAAAACAAAAAACAAACAAACAAACCCCAGACATAGGAAAAACATAGACAGCAATTATCCAAGTTCTGGAAAATGCATGTGTGCTCCTGAAAAGAAGATTAGGCAATATTCTCTTAACATTCTTGGGGTATGAACACAAAAGCTAAAAAAAATTTGAAAAAGCTGTAAGTTATTTAACTGGGCTTTCAGTGAAATAGTTGAACCAACTTGTCTCGTAGCACTGCTTTTGACTTGAGGACTTGGGGAAAGCTTCCAAAATTAAGTGATGGAGTTAGGATCACTAGTGCATAGTTGAATAAAAGTGTGTAATATCACATGGTAAAAAGTTTGGAATTTAAGGTTTTAGAATATAGTAATAAGCATGAGACAAGTTGGAGGTTCCTGAGCATTGCCTTTTTTTCCTTCATATTCCTTCTTCTTCTTGGTTTTAGGGAGTTTTTGGTAGATAAAAAGTACTGCAGTGCAGGTCACAAGTGTTTAGTCATCAGGTCAAAAGTATAAATAATATAGATGTTAGTTTTTAATTGAATACTTAGGCATTAAAAGACCTTGTAACTAGCAATATCCAACAACATTTTCTTGCTTTTAACCTGTTTGATAGAAATATTGTAAAACTCACTGTACTATAAATAACAGTTAATAAGCAACCAAGTCCAAGCAAAAAAATCCTGTTTCTCGTGCTTCAATCCTAACTCTAACTGAAAGGAAAAAAAAAAAATTAGCCACTAATAGTGCCCCATTGATACTGGTGGGCACCATGACACATTTTTTTTGGCTCCTGGATTGGGAAAGATGCTGATAGCATCAGCCAGCAGCTCCTGCTGATGGGACTGAGCCAAGCCCAGGCCAGCTCTGCCCTGCCAGCCTGGCTTGGACACCTTCCCTCTGAGTCACCTGCCTGCCTTTCCCCAGGCACAGGCACAGCAGGCTGGGGCTGATGGCAGCACCCAGCTCCTGCAGGCTGCCAGCCCTGTCCAGGCCATCTCCTGGAAGTGGAATGCTGCCAGGCAGGGCTGGGAATGCTGGCTCTGGTTTCTCCATGCTCTGGCTGATTTCTCCCACACGTGGCGTGCCTGCTCTGGTGGTGACACAGGGCTGAGTTTGCCCAGCGTGGGTGTCCCATCCCCTCACACCTTCCTGGGGTAAAGAACCAACAGGGAGCTGGCTCAGGGAAGCCTGGAGCTCCTACAAATCCATAGGGACAAGCACTGGCAGCAGAGCGGGGTGAGGAACAAGGACTGTTACTCTCCCGACCACACAAATTAAGGATTATAAATAAAAATGATGAAAGCCAAGAGAAGGGAATTTTTTAATAGCTTCAGGATTCATCTGGACACTCTGAACTTACTGTGCCCTGAAATAATCCGTTGGGATGTGTGTCACTCACCCAGTTTATGACCTCTGGAAATTTGGAGAAAAAAATAGGAATTCCATACTTGTACCACCTCACCTAATTTGTGTTTACAGAATTAAATACCAGGCTGGTGTTCTGTCCATCTCTGCCTAGAAGATTAGCAGTTATTCCACATTTTCAAGAAGCCATATTGCAAATAGTCAGTTCTACTAATTGCCTTAATTATTCAACCCCTGATTTAAATGCAAGTTTTTCAGCATACTGCTGGCGACTTAATTAATTATAATTATGTACAGGTCACGTTTCAGATATATAATCTTTATAAATGATAGACAGATGAGTAAGGATAGGAATCCAGATCGCCAAACACAAGTTCAGCCCCCAATTAAAGAACGTGCACGTCCCGAATTTAAATGCTGCATAATAATTATTTCTATAAATAATAGTATCTAGAGAAGGAGCTGATGACAGAGCTGTATCCCAATAATTAGGAATGACTCCAACTTTGTTTACTATTCCCTAGAGGTGCATGCCTCTTGATTTTGTTTTTAAATGACCAGTTCAACCAAACACCTCGGTGTGTGCTATCAAATATTCAAACTGTCTCTTCAGCCACCTGCTCTCTAGAATTAACACCAGCTCTCAAAGAAGTCATTCTAGGAGTGGAAATAGTTTGTTGTCCCAGTAAGGAAACCAAAACATCAGCTACAGCATGATATATTTATTCTCAGAGCTTTTCTCTCAATTTTTGGTTCATCATAAGCCATTTCTGAATTCCATTTCTGGAATGTTTTTAGCTCAAAAAAAGAAAAAAAAGTTAAATATGCTGTATTTTTAAGTGAAACATACAGCATGTAACTAACTGAGGTGCATTCAACAGATGTTTAAAAGCTGTTGAGCTGATTCAGATATTCTGCTATTTTAATCAAATTTTTATAAGGAAATATGTGATCATGCTCTATCTCACATGATTGGCTGTTTTCCTGTAACACATTTTGATCCCTTACCCAACTGCAGTCCCATTTGGCAGACAACAGGAGGCCAGGAATGAATTATGTTCCTACCTCTATAGAAAATGAGCAACTGGGTAGAGGAGAGGGACCTTGTCAGAGAAAGAGAAATTTGAATTAACCAAGAATCCAGCAGGGAGTGACACAGGGAAACAGGCTGCCAGTAACTATTGCTGGGCTTTAAAGCAGTATCCCACAGAGGAAGAACAGGAGACATAACTCTCCAGATTTCTCTTCATTTTGAACTGTTCCAGTCTTCCCTCTGTATCTCCATCTCATCTGAGATGAAAATGCCTGACTGAAGTCCCCAGCATGGTTTGTCACTCCAGCACCGTTTTCCCTGAGGCTTTACATCACATCAGCCACAGGCTGGAAGCAGGGATGTGGCTCAGGGGACTCAGTCCTTCCTACATCCCTGCTTTTGGACCTCCCCCCCTGCTCCCACAGCCCCACTGCACTCCTGCATGGCTTTGCTGCTTCTCCCACCTGAAAAATGCAAAGCAGCAGGTGATCCACTGGGTTTCTTGTGGAGAGCACAGAAAATGGGTTTAAATAAAGGGGTCAGACAGTAGGCTGATGTTTTGTACTAATTAATTCTCCTCTCCTCTAAACCTTGGCTCAAAACCTGCCACTCACATGATACCAAGTACAAGCCATTCTTTCACTCCCCTGCCTTTTTAAACTCCATCAGGCAGGTTTTTGGAAAAGGAAGGGATTGCTTTCCTCATATAAAACCTGACCTAAGAGCCTCACAGAGTCCCCAGCAGCAAAAGCAAGCATGAAAATTGAGACCCAGAGGACAAAAACAAACACAGAGCATAATTGGTAATTCAACCTTTGGAGCTTACAGGGAAGATTAGGGTTAAGAGCTTTACAAAGTTTGCTCTTGAATTCACTGTTTACAAAAGATGTCAGAAAGATAAGCAAGGAAGATTTATTTTTGGAAACCCAGAGACAAAAATGTGCAGGTCCCAAGTTCAACTAAGCTCATGTCTGAGATCATCACCTGCATGATGAGTATCCCAAATATCACAAGACTGAATGTATCTCCTGTCCCACCACTAATGGGCGTGGAAAGTACTCTCTGTAAATATATGATCAACCATCCATACTGAAATACCAGAAACATATGGGAAACTGGAAGGATTTAGGAGGGAGCACTGAAATCCAGTGGACTGTCACAGCAGGGAGAAGAGTGTCACTCTTCCCACTGGGATGTCAAGTATGAGGTCCTCACATTACTTACAGACCAAACATATATATTAAAAAACAAACCAAAACAAAAAACAAAATACAAACAAAAAAACCCCAACAAACAAATAAACAAAAAAAAAAAAGTAGAAGAAGGCATTAACGATATTCCTGAAGTGAGGTGTGTGATTCACTCTCCAGGGATGGATGGGTGCCCATTTTCCATGCCTGATCACTCACTCCTAGTAAGATCTGGCAAACCTAAGTATCGATAGCAGTGGCCATTTGCCAAATAGGCTCCCAAGTGAAACTGCCAGCTCACTAATTATTGGAATTGGAATACCCTTCACACAGTCATGGCTTTCAGTCATTGCTTATCTTGTTTGGGGAAAGGCTTTTCATCAGGGCTTGTAGTGACAGGACAAGGGGGAATGGGCTCAAGATAAAGGAGGGCAGAGTTGGATTAGATATTAGGAGAACAATCTGTATTGTAAGATTTGGGGGGCCCTGGCACAGAGAAGCTGGGGACTCCCCATCCCTGGAAGTGTCCAAGGCCAGGCTGGACAGGGCTTGGAGCAGCCTGGGACAGTGGAAAGTGTCCCTGCCCATGGCAGGGGGTGGAAATGGATGACAATTAAAGACCCTTTCAACCCAAACCATTCCATAATTCCCCACTTCTGTGATTCTAGGAATGTTTCCATTTGTGAAGCCTGGGATCACCCAGCCCCACCACTTGTAGGCTTGGAGCAGATTTCAGGCTGTCCCTCACCATTGTCTCAGGCAACACTGAGACAGCAGCACAGGTCTCTCACACCTCCCCAAACATCCCCACAGCAGAACTGGCTCAGGCAGAGCCCAAGGAAGGTGAGCAAGCACTGAACTGAGGTAAATACTGCACTTCACCACAGCAGCACGCCCTTCTGCCAGCAGGAGAACAAATGATGCTGTTCTGCCGTGTTGTGCATCTTGGAGAGCCTTATCTCATCTCTAATAACACAAATTCTTATCTCAGGCCTGGTAAGATGTGAGCCCTGATCAAAGGTTCCTCTTAATAGCATTTATTTCTCATGTGATTCTCTGGAAACCAATACAGTCGACCCCACGTTTCTTGCCTTTATCTCTGTGGGGGCACAAGGTCTGGTGTCTTTTATCTGCTCTGCTGCCTCTTATTCCTGAGACGTGTAAGAACTTTATTTCCCCCAGAACAGGAGATCCTTCCCCACTTTGGTTAAAATTGACCAAATGGTTCAAAAGTTGTTTGGGGGGAAACAGGAAGCCAGAAGAAAGAAAAAAGGCTGAGTGACTCTGTGACTCTCATTTCCTTAAGCTCAATCCAAGTTAAAACACATCCTTGCAGAGAAAGCAAGAATCCCTGGAATAATCACTTGGTAAACAAACTTTTTCTTTAGGGACGTGCTCCATTCAAGGGAATACATGCAGAGGTGGGAGAAGGGAATATCCTAGAAAAACTAAATTCCTTTAGGTGTTTTCAGTGTGCCTGAGCACAGCAGAAGGAGTGGAGTGTGCTTGTTTAAAATCCCTTCACCTCTTCCTCAGTAACTAAACTCTTCACTGGAGCGTGTAACGACACGGGATACAGAGACCTAAGGAAAGTGAGGGAAGGTTTTAATGGCAGAATATCAGCTGTGGGAAGCCAATGCATTACTAAGGACTTATGGAATATTTTCTGTGTAATCCTTAACTTTTTTTTCCTTTTTTTTTTTTTTTTTTTTTCCCCTCCTTTTATTTTTTTCCTTTTTTTTCCTTTTTTTTTTTTTTTTTTTTTCCCCTCCTTTTATTTTTTTCCTTTTTTTTCCTTTTTTTTTTTTTTTTTTTTTCTTTTGTTTTTTCTTTTTTTTTTCTTTTTTTTGAGATCAGGATGGTGGTATTACATAAATGCTGGGCTTTATGGGTTAGACTCCAGCAAATCCCATTCTGGAAGCATCATTTGTCCCTCTGTGCTGGGCACTGGGCTCCTGCAGGAGAGACCTGGAGGGGCTGGAGCGTGTCCAGGGCAGGGAACGGCGCTGGGAAGGGGCTGGAGCCCCAGG
>VZTT01042120.1:0-41888 GCA_013400855.1 Buphagus erythrorhynchus | reverse complement strand
CCCATGGAAAGGGTGCTCAGGCCTTGGCAGGGGCTGCCCAGGGAGCTTTGGAGTGCCCATCCCTGCAGGTGGCACCTGGAGGTGGCACTCAGTGCTCTGGGCTGGGGACAAGGTGGCCATGGGGCACAGCTGGGACTGCATGGGCTGGGAGGGCTTTCCAACCTCAGGGATCCTGGGATTCTGGGATTCACAACTCTGCCCCAAATGTGTTTGGTGTTTGGGAGCTGCAGCAAAAGCTCACCCAGCCTGAGGCAGGGCTGCAAACTGCAAAAACACTGGGAAGAGACAGAGGGTCCAAGTCCAGGGAATGGGTATTTAAAGATGATTGCCAACCATAAACCCTGGCACACGCTGGGTATGGGTTCCCAGAAATGCCAGGTTATTGGGAAAGCACAGAAGGAATTTAAAGAAGGTAAGATCAAAATCCCTATCTTTTAAAATGTGTTCAGTTTCTTTCCTGCCTGGCCAAAGTGTGTGCTCCCCTGAGATAAGAGTTCCACACAACTCCAGTTTTTCCTGGGTTTACTCAGGAGCACTAAAAGCAATACAGGTTCTGCTTAAAGAAATCCAATGGGAATCAGCAGAGCTCACCTGCACAGGACCTGAGAGTGTATTGCTTCCAAAGTTCAGTTTTCATACAGAGTGAAAGTTGGGATGTGAGGGGCAATCACTTAGCACATTGATAAAAAAGGAACTGAATTATTACCATAAAGATCATTGTAAAATCGATATTATAATTTAAAAACTTCTGGGCAACCCTCAGCTTACTTTCTGAATCAGCCACATTAAGAAAACCAGATTTCACTGAGACAAAGGAAAGAGACTGCACTACAGGAAAGAAAAAAACAATGTGGACAGGTTATTTCTCTCCTAATTAAAAGATTTCCAATGCTGGGAGAAGCAGCAACAAAGTCCTGTGGCTGCTTATCTGCCCCAGGCTGGAGAGCAATCCACTTCACACCTGGGAGTGAGCAGTGACTCCAGAAATCTCGGTGCTGTCAGCAGGACAGCTCAGCCATGGAAACACTCATCTCCTGCGAGGAGAAAAGCACATCTGGCCCACAGAGGGGAATTCATGGCACTGGGGGAACAGCTGCATGGAGATGTGAGTGGAGAGGAACTGCTTACAGCACTCCCTCCCTCTGCTTGGTGTGTCCAGGGCTCCACCAAAACCCGCTGTTTGTAAAAATGACAATTCAAAGTAAAAACATGCTTTTAAAAAATTAAAATACAATTAAAAAGAGCAAAAAGAATACAAGGGTTTGATCAATCACAGCTTGGGCTTATTTTGTTTGTTGGGGTTTTTTTCAAAATACAATTCACAAAGGGTTTTTTTCTTTGAGACTGACTTTGTTGTTCCTAGGGGAGGAAAATGCCCTAATGCCTAAGGTCCAGCAGATTCTCATGGGCTAAGGAAATGATTTCCCCTTGTTCTGTGCCAGCCTGGCACAGCCTGGCCCCCTGAGAGTGTTTGCTGGCCAGTGCCATCAGTCCTGAGTGTCACTCAGCCCCAGCTGAGTGCTTGCAGCATGTGAGCTTCACACAGGACCAGGTGGCCACAGTGGACAGGACAGGGACATGTGGCCACAGGAGTGGCCATGTCCCATCCTGCAGGAATGCCTGTTTTGCTGGGAACATGAGCAAGGCAAGGGGACCACAGAGCTCCAGGGCTTCTGGCACTGACCAAGCTGCACATGGGTGGAACAAGACTTATGGCTGGACACTGGTGTGGGATATCACACCCTATAACCCAGCCCCCCCCAAAAAGTGAATTATTTCACACTCCAAATACAGAATTTGTATTTGAAATATAAACAAATACTTCCTAGGGTTGATCAACACAACTAAGTACAATTTTTGCTCTCCTAATAATAGCCTGTGAAAGCAGGATTGTCCCCAAGATCCCTGGAACACAGCATATGTCTTATGTCCTCCACAAATATTAAACATACCCCCGCCCATCCCTTCCATACTTCTCCCTCATTTGCTACTGTGACAAAGATATTCTTTAATGAATCTTAATGAGTCATCCCAAATGTTGTTTTTAAGAATTGTGATAAGCACTAGACGGGGTGACTAATGGACTGTGTGCAACACCTAGACAACGTGAGCAATTCCTTGTTTGCTCAAACCATATTAGATACTGATAACAGATACAGGCATTGCACCTGCTCCATTGTAAAAAAGGAAAAAGCAATGAGGACAGATACAGCAACTGCTGCTTGTATTTGTATAAAGTGAATTTTTCTTGTCAGGGTTTCAGAGAACATATGCTGGGGCTGCTATAAAGCTACCTGCTCTTGTAAAAATGACTAATTTGAATTTGTGCCCCTGGGGAAGCAAAAGCACAGACAGCCATCTTGGCTAGGATGGAACAGAGCTTCCCAGAGATGGCTGTGAATGAAACACAGGCAGTTTTCCAAAGCATGCACCAGAGGACACAACCATCTACCCATCCACTTACAGCTCAACCTGGCATTGCCTTTGCTTTTCCTACTTCTAGGATTAGGGTTAGATTCCTTGATGGAAAGGCCTGAACAGCCTTCCAGTAGGAAAACAGGTTAATAAAACAGGATGTAGATCTTACATATGGGTTATTTCAGTCAAGCTCACTGAATAGATGAATTTTTGCTCCAGATGCTTCAGGCTGAGATCCTCAACACAGAGAGGGGTGAATGCTCCTGACTACAGTGCTCTACTCCTGAACTTTTGCTTAGATCAGGAGAGAAGCCATCAACTTCTCCCTCACTCTCAGAACTGAAAAACATGTCCCAGTAGAATCCCAGAATCACTAAGTTTGAAAAGACCTCCAAGGTCATTGACCCATCCCCACCTTGTCCCCAGCCCAGAGCTCTGAGTCCCACATCCAGGCATTCCTTGGACACCTCCAGGGATGGGGACTCCAAACCTTCAAAGCTTTACAGCCCTTCAGTGCAGAAATTCCTCCTGATGTCCAGCTTGAGCCTTCCCTGGGCCAGCCTGAGGCCATTTCTTGTCCTGTCTCTGTTCCCTGGGAACAGAGCCTGATTCTTCCTGGCTGCCCACCCCCTGTCAGGGAGCTGTGCAGAGCCACAAGGTCCCCTCTGAGCCTCCTTTTCTCCAGGCTAAACAATCCCAGCTCCCTCACACACTAACACGCAGCACCTGCCCAGAATGAATTTCAAAATATTGTGTAAACAGAGATATTCTTATTCACTGACCACAATGAGAGTCACTGCTGTGCTTTTTGTAAGGATGTGTCCATGCACTGAACATGCAGTAAGAGGGATCCACGAATGAAATCATGGCATTCACTTGCCAAAAGGAATCAGGTGATTAGAAATTACTCTCTTCCCACTTTCGGTGCCACGGGTTCTGCCACTACCCAGCACTTGGCTCAGTCCACAGACAAAAGTCAAGGCAGTGGAAAAGAGAACTGGGAGTTTGCTCTGGGAGGTGAGGGATTAATCACAGAATATCCTGAGTTGGAAGGGACCCACAATGAATATCAAGTCCAGCATGGATACCCCAACAATCCCAGCCTGGGCATCCCTGGCAGCTCCTGGAGCTCTGTGCCCATTCCCTGGGGAGCCTGGGCAGTGCCAGCACCCTCTGGGGGAAGAACCTTGCCCTAAAATCTAACCTAAATCCCTCCTGGCCCAGCTCCAGCTGCTCCCTGGGTGCTGTCCCTGTCCCAGAGATGGGAGCTGTCCCTCAGGAGGAGCTGCAAATCCCAGGGAGCTCTGACCTCAGTGTCCTCTGCTCCAGCTGAATGAGAATGAAGTCAGCTGACAATAATAAAAAAGGCAAAAGAAAACATAAAAGATGAACAAATTCTATGATGCCAAGGCTCGAGCCCTGACACAACCATAGAATATGTCACATTATTATGACATATTATTATTTATGAAAAAAATAATCTTAAGTAATTGTTCCAAAAATATTCTCAGTGCTCACATGGACAGTTCCCACTAAGAGAAGCACAAGAGCAGCAGTGACAGAGCTCCAAGCCATGAGCTCTCTCACTCTGTGCTGTGAACATCATTATCTACACACCTGGGGCTAAAGCAAAGTTTTTAAACAGCTGTCACATCTCACCAAAGTGCCAGCAAGTTGGGTAATTTTTACAGCCACGGAACAACGATGTCAAACTCCTCTGATTTTGGTGAGGGTGCAAGAAAAGAGGGGCCCATATCCAGCAAGATGAATTTCTGCCCTTGCTGCACTGAAGGGCACTCACAGTGATTAGTGAGCTGACCAGGAGAATCACAAGCTTGTGCACAAGCAAAGTAATTCTTAAATGAAACCAGCAGGGAATAAAAGAAAAAGCTCTGCTGCTAAAGGAAGCTCAAACATACTTTTTTGAACCTAGTCATCCAAGAGCAATTATTAAGCTCTGTTGTTTCTGAATACACTTGGCCTTAAAATATTAACATGTGCTTTTTGTTTTATGCCTCAGACTGCATGAAATGAATTAAATACACCCAAAATGGTATGAGCAATCTCTCAAGCACTAGCTAGTTTAACAAGTAGCCTTCTGCTTTAGTATGAAAGGTAAAGGTTTGGGTTTTTCAATCATATGAGGCATTATCCTACAGTTCATATGTTAGGCATCTGTCTTGTCCACTGGCAACATTATTTGAGGCATGCCTGCAACATTTTCACTTAATTTAAAAAAAAACCAAACCAACCAGATGCATAACCACTTCAATTTTTTATGCTTCATGCAGCTGGAGTTACCTGATTTCTTTGAGAGTTTTGAAGGTGAAATGTAGTGTTTTACAGGCAAAATGTAGTGATGTCTGCTGCTGCTCAAACTTTGACACAGTTTTGTTTTTTTTTCTGGGCAGTAATTAGCCGTGTTGGTTTGCATGTGCTCAGAGTAATGACACACACACACACACACACAAATAACTCACTGCACTTTGTGACTCACTGGGATGCCTTCGCAGAAATTACCTTGGTCACACTCTGTGCACCAAACACCGTGGGGAGAACTCTGCAGTGGGGACAGTCAGCTGTGTTTTATTTTAGCTGTGAACAATCTATGTCTGAGTGAAGAGCCATTCCAAGCCCCCCTTCCCCCCCAAACCTGTATAAATATTTTGTTTCAGTCACGTTTGAATGGCAGAGTAAATGAGTTTCATCCTTTGTTTCAACCATAACAGCGCCTTGTTTGAAGTTGCTATTTCAAGCTGGGAGAGCTGGGCCTTTATTTTTCAAAGATGTTATTTCCTGAGACCCTTTACTCTGTGAACTTACAGCCTGCTGCCGCTGGAGCTTCATTGTTAATTGTCTTTTTAGGGGCACAAATATACAGCCTTTCCTTTCAAATTCAGGATGGCTCTGTTTATTTATGCTGCTGAATGCAAACTCGCTTTGGAGGAGGCATCCCTGGTGCTGCAGGGATGCCAGGAGCAGTGGGAGGAGGTGCAGGGACCCTGAGAGCCCACCAGACATTTTTGGGGCTCCCAGGAAAGGGCTGCTCCAGCCCAGCCCTCCCTACAGCAGCTGGAGGAGGAGGAGGAGGAGGAAGAAGAGGAGGAGGAGGAGGAGGAACACGTGCACCCCAAACCTCCCCAGCCAGAGGAGCTGAGCCAACATGCAGATGAGGGTGCCACACACACCAGGGCAGCACGACAGGGATTTTCACTGCTGTGTGTGTCCCCTGCCCCTGTGGTGCAAGAGGAATTCTGGAGGAGTAAGTCACAGCCAAATGCAGCCCTGCCACATACCTGCCTCCTCACATTCCCTCTCCACGCTTCAAACCTCGGCATTTTTAGGGTCTTATTCCCCCTCTTTGTTGTCCCCAGTGAGGATATAGTGTGCAGACAGTGAGTGAAGCCCTTCCCTGGGATGCCCTGACCATCAGCTGCTGCCCTTCTGCCCCTGCAATGAGCTCACAATTCAGCCCTGCAGCTGCTCAGATCAGAAATATGGGCCCAAATAATCCCCTTGGACAGCCATCCATTGCCAGGTACTTAAAAAAGAATCTAGCTGGTTCCTTTACTTTAATTCACTACAAGAGAGTGACTCTTCTGCTTATTTCTGAGGCACTGTTGCAGAGAAAGGCGCTTAAAAAAGAAAAAAAACCAGAAACCCTTAGCACTCACTTTCAGCATAGGTCCTCATTCCAACAAAAAAATTATAATCAAGAAGGACTGAAAAAAAAGTCTTACCTATCTGGACTACCACAGAAAAGGGAACTTTGCAATGCTTTTTTCTTTATTCTTTACCAGTTTTCTTCCCTTTTCCCTTTCTAGCGACTTTACTTTTGAGCACCACAGTGCTCGTACAAAAAAAAAATAAAGCAAAAATATCAGGAAAAAATATCTCAGAAGTTTGCAGCTAGATGCTGATTCAATTATTCTTAAACCAATACAAAACTCCCTCTTTTGTCTGTGGCTCACAGAGAGCCAACACACACAGAAATAAAACCACAGAAAATTGTGAGGAGGACGGACGATTCCTAAAATAGAACCAAACACACAGGCACATTACACAAACCAAACAAAACCTATTTTTCCTTTGACTCTCTGGGTTAATGATGTGACATTTTGAAAATGAGCCGTGCAGAGGGGACACAGAATTAAAGAGGAACTTGGACTGGAAAGTTTCAGGTCTCTGCTCTGACCTGCTGGGCTTGCTCTGGGCTTTGGCCACTCCACTCTGGATCAGAGACTCCCCCAGATGAAGTTTTCACTCACACTGGGAGCATTCATTCCCAAATATTGAATTGGCATTTTCCCTGCTGCCACTGTGCACCTCTGGAGGAGTCTGGCTCTCCCTTTGCTCCAACCTCCCATTAAGGAGTTGAAATTAGCAATGAGATTCCCCATTAGCCTGCTTTTCTCCAAACTAATGAAAGCCAGCTCCCCCAGCCCCTCCTCATACATCATCCAGCCCACTAAGCACAAACCACTTCTAATGAAGTCTATTTCTATACTAACAATAAGTAAAATTTAATGAACTTAAATACTCTTACATGAGAAGAACTGCTCTAAAAAGAAGACCTTTCAATAGAGCAAAATATGGCCAGGTTAATAATTTTGCTCTGGGTCCCAGAATGTTAATTTAGCAAGAAATAAATAACTCCCAGCCTTTCATCTTATCTTTCTGACAGATGTTTCCCCTATAAAAAGGGTGTCATAATTGTTTTTGTCAGTGTTATAATTAAAATTGCTATGCAGCTGACATACAGTTTTTAATGGTTTCCCCTAGGATTATAGCAGATGTTGCCTTATTAGATCAGGGCTCTCCTGGAGTAAGAAATGTCATTGGCATAATCAAGACACTTCTTTAAGCCTCTCAAAGTAGACTGTCACAATTTTCCCGGTAACATTTGACCCTAAGGGATGAAATATATCCTGCTTTTCTAAGGAGAAAGTTTTCTGAGCAGTTTGAAAGAAATACTAAAAGAAATCCTGTTTTTGCTACAGCCAGCAGTAGCTGGAGGGGGCCCTGACAACTGCACCAGCAAGGCCAAAGAAACTGTGGTTTTTTAATGGCAAAAATATTCACAGGTAAAGGTAGAGGATTGGCTGAAATCTGGTGAGGAGCTGAGAAATAGCAGTTAGTGGGCTCTTATAAGAAAAGTTTCAACCCTATGACACAAGTGTTAATTTGAAGTGGGAGTTTAAATGAAGCAAGGTGTAACAGCAAGCTTCTCTCTAAGTGCAATTCCCTGGTGTTCACTGAAAATCCAGGGAAGTCAAGGGGGAAGCAAGAAGAAAGGGTGGCTCCAATGGTCAGCCAGGCTGGGCAGCTGAGAAGGGCACATGGATCCCTTGTCTGAATGCACACAAAGTGTTAAATATATCATTAAAAAATCATTTGTAGGAGATTTAGCAAGAGAATTGGGTAAGTTAGGTGGCTCCAACCTAAAATAAACCACCCAGGCCCCTGCCTGCCTGTCCACTGAATCTCTCCAGCCCCTCAGGGGGAACTCACTTCCACAAAATAAATTCGGCAGAAAGTTAACTTTACATTTTGGTGTCACTGAGCTCCTTGCAACTTTCCAAGGGCCACCAAATTTTTTTTCCCCCAAGGTGTGAGGAACGCCAACTCTGTTTCACAGGCTCTGCGACTCGCAGGCTGCAGCTTTTCCGCGTCGCATCCCGTTTTATATTAAGAACTCCCCAAAATAATTGCGGAAGGTGCGACATGACATAATCGCTGAAGTCCTACAGCACCAAAGTGCCGCAGTTTGCTTATGAAAATCACAGAATCGGGCTGGGAAAGATCTCTTGAGAGTATCGAGTCCAACTTTTGACAGACCACCAAACCATGGCACTGATGCTCTCTGAACACCTCCAGGGATGGTGACTCCACCATCTCCCTGGGCAGTTCTGATCAGCCTTTCTATGAGGAAGCTCTTCCTGATGTCCAAACAGACTATTTCCACTCGGAATTTCAGGGGTTAACTCTCCTAATCTCACCCATCCCGACGAGAGTCGTTAATTAAAAAACAAGCACGGAAAACGTCCAGCATGAATTANCTGAGCCAATCAGGGGCTTGCTCCAAAAGAAAAAAATTTAAAAACAAAATTAAAAAAAAAAAAAAAAAACAAACAACAACAACAACAACAACAAAAAACAAACAAAAAATATAAAACAGTTTTTGTTTTTGTTTTTTTTTTTCCCCCCGCGTTTTCGTCCCCGAGCCGCGCTCCGCATCCCCGGCGCTGGCGGAGCCGAGCGCGGCTGTGCCCGTACCAGCGACGACAACAAGCGGAGGGGCCGGGCTTGAGGGAGGCGGGTCCGGCCGCCTCCCCCCGCCCGCTGAAGAGAGCCTGCGAGGGCGGGCAGGCGGCACAGCACGGAGAGGAGCCGAGGGGAGGCACAGCCCCGGCGGAACCCAGGCAGAACCGAGGCAGAGCCAGCGCGGCAGCACCGCGGGCCGCCCGCACCCACGCACCGCGGGCACCCGCCTGCCTTCCGTGCCGCATCCCGCCCCTTGTGTGCCCCCCTCCTTTCGTCCGGGACTCTCCGCCGGGATCTGCGCTGCTCGTGGTGGTGGTGGTGTTGTTGTTGGCCGGCGCGGCAGCATCGAGGATATTTTGGCTCGGGCGAGAGGCGGCGGCGCCTCGATCCCTTGGACGCCGCGTGTGGGGCCGCGGAGGCAGCGCGGGAGCGGCGGGGCCAGGTGAGGCGGGGGCGGCGGGGAGGATGAGGGGGGAGGAAAGCACTGAGGGCTCATCTGTGCTCCCGGGACCCCTCCTGGCCGGTGCTGCCCGGATTCTCCCCGGGGATGCCGGTCCTGGCCCCCAGAGCCCCAGCTCAGCCTGGCTCCCCCGGGATTGAGGAGAGCTCATCCCCCGCGGGATGCCGCGGCCCCGGCAGGGAGGGGTTAATGGGCAGCGCGCTCTGGATTTGGTTAGGACTTTAAAGGGACTTTAAAAAAAAAAAAAAAGGCACGTCGGGCTGTGTGATCTGCCCACCGAAGTTTTTTTTACGTGGGCGAAGCGTGTGTCATGGATGAGAAGCCGGGCAGGCTCCCGGCGGAGCTCAGGGGCTGGACGGGGCTCGCCGTTCTCTCCTACCCTCTTCCTAAAGGAGGCTGGTTTTTTTTCCCCCTGAAAAAAAATTACCTCTAAAAGAAAAACAACAACCAGGCATAACATCCCCCCTGCCCACTCTAACTCCTAAAAAAATAAGCCCTAAAAAAGCCCAGTAAAAATAACTGGAGGTACATCAGATCCATCGGGAAGCAGCGCGCTCCTGTTCTCCATGTGGATGCTGCCCAGCTGCGCCCAGCTGTGCACAGGCACCTGGCTGCTGCTGAAAAGAAGGCGATCAGAATTCAGGAGTGTTAGTTAATAAGTGCCTGATCCTGTTGACCCTGTTCTGGTTCACCCACTCAGCTATGCGGGGGTGTTGAGGAAGGTGTCCTGCCAGTTAAACCAATTATAGCTGGCAAGTCGCAGTCATCAGCATTAGTGGAGGAGTTGGAGGTAAGGCCCAGTCACACCAGTGTGGCTTTTCTGAACTTAAAACAGCAGCTTTCCAAAGCCAGATTTAACCCCTCTGTGCCACGGAAATCCGCGTTGCTTTTCCAGCTCTGTTTGTCTTGTGGTATCTCTGTAAGGGTTTTGTATCTCAGGGCTGGAAATTTGTGCTGCAGATGGGGAGAGAGCTGATGTGGGATGAGCAAAGGATATAGAAATTCCTCTGCTTGAGATACTCGGCTGGAAGAAGAAAGCTGGAGCGTTGCAAAACATGCTGAGGATCTCCATGTGCTTTTCAGCCAGAGCTCCGTGTCTCATTTTTCCAAAGCTTTCCTTCAGAACAAGCCCAGCATGGAAAAAACAGGGGCTTGGGTTAATGAGCAATGCCGTGTAATCAACACTTGGTATAAACCTTTTGTCTCAGGGCCCTAAACATCTCTAAAGAAACAAAAAAAAAAAAAAAAAGACAGGAAGGAGAGAATCCCATCCCTTTTAGTGGACGGGGAAGTGCCTAACAGGATTTGTGGAGAGGTCAGAATTGCACACAAGTGCCAGGAATCTTATTTGTACTCTTAACCAGGGATCAGACCTCAGCTTACACAATATACATACAACATTTTCACAAATACTCAAATCTCTAAGCCAGTTATCCCTGAACACCAGAGCAGAATTCAAAGGCAAAACAAAGGGTGTTGGAAATTGCCATATACTTTTTAAAAAGCCCAGCCAAATGCAAGGATAAACAGTTGTTTAAACTGTGGCAAATTTAATGAACAGATTAGGATGCTTGCTGAGTGAGACTCACGCTGTGTGAAATTCTTTGCTGCTCAATGAGATGTGTAATTTAGATCAAATATTTGTACGTGCTGTTTGAGGCAAAAAACATCATTCAGTAGATTGCACTTTTTGAGTAACAGTAATGAATATTCTTTTCAGTATCAGTTGATTTATTTTGTTTCAATTATAAGGCCCAGTCAAGTTGAAAGAGGCCTTTCATGTTAAGGACTGCTGCTATTTTTTTTTTATTTTATTTTTAAGTGATCAGCTATTTAAGAGGATGAAAGGGTTCCTTGTCTTTGGCTGTTGGATGTTTTTATTTTCCTCTCTGTTTATGTGGACGGCTTTTGAATATGTTGCTATTTTTAACAAGCTGGGCTTATTTTGTTAAGATCCTAATTTACGATTTTTTTCCGAATTTTAAAGTGATTTTTTTTTCCTTTTGTTAACATGGTGAGTGATAGATTTGGCTTGTAATAAGTGATCGCAGTTTTGTGGAAATCTTGATAGTGTCCTCTGTGGCAATTTAAGTACAAGTGCATTTTTTCAGGCAGTTGCTGTGGAGCAAGGGAATTCAGCCCAATGCTGTGAAAAAAGGGAAGAAAAATTGAGTGTAGCATGATAAGGTATCATTCACTGACACTTGAATCGCAGCATCACGATAAACCTGAACAATGACCATAAAACTGGTTTTCTTCCTTGTATTTGATCTTTACCATAGGATAGGAATCTTCTCCTTAAGTGATACATAAGAGAAAAGTTACACAGGCCTCACATAACTCTGTTCCTGGTAATAAAGGCAATATGATAAAGGTTTGACATCAGTGGCATGAACATATTTGATAGTGGTCCTATTATCAGCCCTTTGAAAAGGGTATTTTACTGCATAAACCCCTTTTCAATTAAAATTTATAAATGTGTTGATCCTGTGTTTAGAAAATGTGCAAGATAATGTGGTTTGGAGTAAAGCAGTAAAGGCAGGAGGTTGGGGACACTGGGAATTGGCTTCTCTGGTTATTCATGAAGGGATGAATGCAGGAGGTGAAGGTGTATCACTGTGTCACTCTGTCACTCCTCTTCCTCTGAAAGCCAAAGTCTGAAGTGAATCATGGCCCGTGAGAGGGCATGGAGTAAGCAAAAACAACACAAAACTGATTACCTAAGGTAAAGGGTGAAAAGTTGGAAAATACCCCAGAGAACAGGTACTTGGTGGGCAAGGGGTTTCCGTGGGCTTTCCAGGCAAACACAGATTTTGTGAAAACTCTCCCAGTTGAAAAGCAAGATGGGAAGTGCCCTGTGTGTTTGGGAGGTTGGAAAAGCTTTCCCTGTATCTCATTGCCAGAGCTGCTCCACATCTGTTACCATCTGCTTCCTCCTCCTTTGGCAGTGTTTTTAATGTGACCCCTCTCGTTTTTCAGATGAGTGACTTTGGGATCAGGAACATGGATCAAGTAGCTCCCGTGTCGAACATGTACAGAGGAATGCTCAAGGTGAGTCCCAAACCCAGCTGGGGCAGCACCCAGCCAGTGCTTTTGTTGTGTTCCTACAGTGCTAGAGCAGGAGTTGGATAAGCCAACTGAACACAGGTTTAATTGCTCCCCTGTAATCTTTTGCCAGAGTATTCCTACTGAGTTCCTCAGAGATGTGAAAAGCAGGACTGAAATAGGAATCTTGCACCTTCAACCTTCTCCCCAACAAGGGCTTCCTCTCTCCATTCCCTAAATCCTAAGAATTTAAAAGAGGTAGACAAGAACTGAGCTCAAATTCGCTGGTGTTGGTGGAACTTGTGCCAAAATAAAGGTTAAAGGATGGGCAGCAGGAGAGGGTTTGTATCTTTAGTTTGATGAGACTGGCAGAGGCCTGTCCTGATAGGACTGGTCAGGTTTGGTACCTTCCTGAGCATTGTTTGGAATAAAAGTCAGTTATTCACTTACAGCTGTTACTAGTTGAAGCCAAGTACGTTGTAATAACTCCAAAAATAATTAAATTTATTTTATCTTTAGGTAGACTGAGCTTGTTACTTTGTTTTGAAAGGAATTTACAAACTGGGGTCAGCAGGCTATAAAGGCTCAGTCTTAAAGGGCTTCCCCCCTCCCCATTCATGCAGGTTGCTTTTTAATCCCAGTATCAATTTTTTACACAGCATTGATTAATGTTAACCAATTAAAGGTTAGGGAGACCCCTTCTGCTCTCATTAGCTTTGAGGAATGGCCATGATTTGAACAATCAGAGAGGCTCTGGGATGCTGACTGCTCTGAAGCTTTATGTCCTCTTAACCTTTTTTCCTCCTCACAAAGAAATCCAAGAGATCCCCCAAACTGAACATCTGTGTGCTCTTAACACAGTGGTTGCTCTAAGCAGTTACTCAGTGTTCAGTTATCGTAGAATTAAGTCAGAGACTTGTGTTGTGCTGTGCTGTAGCTGTTCACATTCCATTTGATTTCGTTCTGCAATAATTACATGTATTGAAAAGCCAAGCAAAGTAGTTGTGTAACTGATAGGACGAGCAGAATTCATTCTGCATTGTGTTTTTCCTCTTTTACTGCTGTTCAATGAAGAACGTGCTTACACGTTAATTTTCTCCCTTTTGAAATATGAAACTAGCACGGTATGGATTTTACTCATTCACATGCCACAGCATTTTTTCCAGTGACTCAGGATAAGGGTCAGCCGTTTACACAAAATGCAGGAGTTTCCAGATTGTGTTGAAAGAACTTGTCCTTTCTTTTAGGTGCTAGAGATGAGTCAGAGCTTTTATCTAGTAATGTGTAAAGAATCTTTTACCAGCAGATTTGGCAGCTGTTACTAACTTGTTTTATTCAGACATGAGCTTTTCCAAGGGCTGGCTTTGACTTGAGTTGGGGAATACCTGAACCAGAGGTCCACAATTTGTCCCTGCTGGCCAGGAGATTTTTGAAGCCACTAAACAAGGCATGATACTGTTTGTGGTGACATGGAAAGTTAGGGAATGTGAGGGGAAATTAATCCTAAATTGCTGTTCCAGGAGCATAGTTTAGGTTGCTTTTTGCACTGCACGTGTATACTACCCTGAAAGATCCTTGCCTTGTCCTCAGCTAAATCCACTCCTTTGGTACAAGCTGGCAAATCAGTGTTTGCCCAAACCAAATAAACATTTGCAAGTTGTCTTTGTCTCCAGCTCCCTGAAGGGCAGGAGCTGCCATGAGCCAGCTGCAGCTTTCCAGAGCAATGTTCTATCCTCAGGTGCCTTTAAAAAAATATCAGTGGCAACTTCTATCCATCTTTGCCTCAAGATATTGCAGATATGGTTTCCCTGTGACTAACAAGCAAGTTTCATAAGTTGTTTCTGAAGTTCTTTCCTCCTCTGTTCACATTCCTTCTGCCCCCCAAAGACTAAAGTGGTTGGGGGGAATTTGGTAAATTCATACCAGTATTTCTGGCGTACACAGTTGGCACAAGTCAAGTTTGAAAGGAGCTAGGTTTTCAAAATACAACAATTATTTCTTGAATGTCAGTATATCAGTAGAATCCACTTTTATCTGGAACATTTTTATCAGTCTTGTTTATCACTTGCTGTAAAATGAAAGTAGGAGTGTTTTTCTGAGCACTTGAAAGACTTCAAAATGTGGTTGCTGGCAAATGCAATAAGGCAGAAGTGTAAAAGTTGGTGCAACATCCTTCCTCAAGTCCTGTAAAGCTGACTGTGTAGCTTCAAATGATGTGGTTCAGATGAGTTTTATCCTTTAGAAAAAAAAAATAAATGACTTCATAAATCAACCATAGGTTCTGCACTGGCAGGTTTCCCATAATTTACTGATCTGCCATCACATCCTCATCAAGTGGATAATCAATTTTAAGGGTTAAGGAAATGAGGATTTCTTTGAAATGTACCTGGAAATAAATACGTATTTATACACACATATGCATTCTCTATTGTTAAAAGCCTCAATTACAGGAAAAAGCTAAAAATACCCTGATTTGGCTTTGCTGTAAGCTGCAGAACATCCCCCACCTCGCCCTCGTCAGTGGGTTTTATTCACGCAGCAGGAGCTGTGCTCTCGTTGTGGTCACATTTCAGAGCTGGCTCATTCAAGACAGTGGTTGTGCATGATCTCCAGATCTAGGAAACCAAACCCAGACACTTCCTAGCAGTGCAGTTCACAGCTCTCCAGCAAAATGCTGACGTTGTTCTGTGTTTATTCTGCTCCTTTGCAGCGTCAGCCAGCGTTTGACACCTTTGACAGCTCAAACTCGCTTTTTGCTGGGTATTTTTTCTCACTCAGTGAAGACCAAACGCTTCAGGAGGTGCCAACAGGATTTGACTCCACTTCTTATGGTAAACCTTCACTTTTCTCCTTTGTCCACTCAGCGGATCAGAAATTTTTGGGGTCTAACTAACATTTCCTGAGTGTGCAACGTGGATTTCCCTAAAAAGATGTGGTTTAATACAGACTTCTGTGTACGTGCTTGGTTTTATTCATGTGAGTTTCTTTGTGGATAGTTGTTGTTTTTTGTACTGAAAAGAAATAGGAACTGGAATGCAGTAGCCTAATAAACTGATTTTTTCATGGAAGAAGCCTTAGTAGGAATTTCAGCAGAGCTAAGAGTTTAAAAATCTTTAAAAAGAGGGTTTTGTGTATTTAATTTTGCAGCATCTCAACTATAATTAAATTGCAAATATTATGAAAGCTTTTTTGATTTTCTGGTGTTAAATCTTAGTATGCTTTATTCCATACCTTAAAAAACAGGGTGGGGATGTTGTAAGATTTTTTTTTAATTTTATCTCTATGTGTGTGTAGGCCAGTATCCTACCAAGAGTGCCCTACAAATCCTTGCCTAAAGTCCCTGACAAAATGTAGATATTTTACCTGATGCTGCTTTTATCTCCCCTTAGGGAAAGGAAACAAAACCTCCAGCCCTCAAACCCAGAAAACCACAGGTCCTTTGTTGTAATGTGATTCTAATCAGTCGGCTGCTCTGGTCAGCAAAGCAAGTCCTTGCAGATATTAGGAAGGGTGTGGTAAAAACAGAACTTAAGCACAAGTGGAGCCTGTAGATAGTCTGGGAGAGCAAGCAGAGCTGCACAGCTCTGAACTGATTTGGAATCTGCCAAGAGCAACTGGGACAGTGGCAAGAGTCCCTGCCCATGGCAGGGGTGGCACTGGATGGGCTTTAAGGTCCCTTCCAGCCCAAACCATTCTGTGACATCATTCTATGATAAAATGAGGCGTTTTCTGGTAAAATTTGACCAATAAGAAAAGCTGAGTGGGAGCCGAATTTATCCTTAAAATAGAATCTTCTTGTAAATTTGAAAGTCGGTGAAGTAGATCAGTGATTTACACTGACATGCAATGGTGCCAGCTTTGTCGTTTGATGCATTATTCACCCCCAGATTGTTACCAGTCACACTTGTTTGGTCCAGATGATGGAATAATCCATTGCACCATGTGCTTGGGTGATCAGATATGATAAAGTCTGAAATGCAGTGTTGAATAGTGCAAGCTGGCTCTTCACAACCCTGCTGTCAGTTACATAGCTCTCAAATTAAATAAAGATTGTCTGGAGTTGCAAAGAAGTCTCAGGGCAAATTACAGGTGGTAAAATAGGAATAAGCAGTCTCATTCCCCTTAAAAAAAATAATAAAAGTTTCCCTGCAATAAAGGCACTTTATGTAACTACTGAGAGTAAATAAGGATCTATGCATGGAAAGCTGCAAAGCTCTAATTAGTGATGCAGTCTTATCAAATGAGTAGCACAGAGATTTTAGAGCATGGCAATCTCTGTTTTTAAAACACCACCTTTCTAGCATCCTTTCTTTTTTNTGTGTGTGTTTGTTGTTTTTTTGTTTTTTAATTCTTCAAATAGCAAACCCCAGTCACTTCTTTCAGTGGCCTGAAGTTAATGTGTCTTCTTCTTCCCCTCCACCCCTTTTCTTTTCTTACAGAGTCGAACAACTGTGAATTGCCTCTGTTAACCCCGTGCAGCAAGGCTGTGATGAGTCAGGCCCTGAAAGATACTTTCAGTGGTTTCACAAAGGAACAGTGTCGGCTGGGTATCCCAAATAGTAAGTGTTTGCTATTTATAAGCTTTTTTTTTTTTTTTTTTTTTTNNNTTTAAATGCTAAGGAGGAGGCTGAATAGCAGCTCTTTGAGAAGGAGAGAATGATGTCAGTAGGAAATACAAGAATGGATCCTATGTGAATCTGGCACAGCTTGCCTTGGAAAGGCCAGACTTGCTGGTGTTAAAAATGGGTGCATGGAGAGCTCATGCTTTGGCAGCATGAGAGAGAATCAAGCAAGCTGAGGACATCTCTGGTTGCAAGTGAATGCAGAAAGAAGAGAGGACTGGGTTGTTTTGGGTTTTTTTAAAATTCAAGGATACATTCATTCTGAATTAATTCAGAACTCAATAACTTGGCTAAACAATTTTTTTTTAATTCACTGCTTTCTAAGGAAGATTATTTGACAAGAGCCAGGAGTTATCTCTAAATGCTGGGTCCTTCCTGTCTTGCAGATCCCTGGCTGTGGACTGAACAGCAAGTTTGCCAGTGGCTTTCATGGGCTACCAATGAGTTCAGCTTGGCAAATGTGAACTTCCATCAGTTCCTTATGAGTGGCCAAGACCTGTGCAACCTGGGCAAGGAGCGTTTCCTGGAACTGGCACCTGACTATGTGGGTGATATTCTGTGGGAACACCTGGAACAGATGATAAAAGGTAGTTAGAGAGCCAGAAAAAGCTTTTGGTTTAGGGCTTTCCTAACAGAAACAGAAATGGGACTTGATTTCAAAAGTGGTTTCACTATGAAGGGCTTTATTGCATATGAAAACTTGAAATGAACTTTAAAACTTGGTCAGTAAAAGCATTATCAGCACTGTCAAAGTGTGCAAAGCACAGATGCAGATAGCTGCAGACATCCTCTGTGCAGGCTGAGTTCATTTGTGGGCAGATTTTATTTGGGAAGATCACTGGAATAAATGAGATTGGGGTATGACCACTAAATACCCCATAAATAAAACAGTTAACCCCGTAAATGCAAAGTTAACCAACAGCTGGACCTTAAAGCACACTGCAGTTATTGTTGATTTTGAGTTTTATTTGAAAATTCAATTGGTGTGATGGTTTTAAAGCCTGTTGGAAGTTGGTTGGGGTTTTTGGTGTGATTTCTATCATGAGAGAGAATGCAATACACATCGAGTTTGATACTAAAATTTTTGTGAATGGTGACCCCAAAATACTCCCAAGAGTCAGAAGCTTTCCATGGCACACAGGTTGGATCTTTAAAACTATAAACCCAAATTTTCTCTTTTTTTTCTCTCTGCAGACAGCCAAGAGAAAACACAGGATCAATACGTGGAGAACTCTCACCTCACCTCAGTTCCTCACTGGGTCAATAATAATTCCTTAAGTAAGTATTTTAAAAATTCATATTTTGCATCTCTCAGTTTATTCTAGGCATGACACAGATTCCAGGGTAGAAACAAAAAGCACCAGAACAGTTCCTGTGCTTGAGGAGAACATTTGACTTCAGCTGCTCCAGCCTCCTTTCCTTGCATTGTTCAATTGTCACCTAATTTATATCGGAAATCGTTTGAAGAGCAAAGGCTTTGAGAAAATGAAATTTCCTCTTGCTATGCCAAATCCTCCATCTGTGGAGCAGAATGACCACTCCCATCTCCAGCAAACCGAGGGAAAAACTGGGAAGCAGCAAGAGTTCTGTTTAGGCCTTTTTAAAGGCTCTGGAAGTGTGCTAGAGCTGTTGGAAGTGTGTGGGAGTGCTGGCTCCCTCGGATTGTTTGATTGATGGTGTGTTTTATTCTGCCACAGTCAGGCTTCAGCTCAGCCTGATTACACCACTTAATGGGGGAGAGCCTTGCTCAAAACCACTTAAACTTCCCCAGATTTTTCTGTAGTTTCCTTGAAGAGTGAACAATGGGCATTTGTGGCTGGCAAGTTATGGAGGGGGATTTGTGGAATCTGATTTGGTGTATTTAGTGTATTAGTTTGTTTAAGGGTCTCCAGGGAAAAAATCATCTAATTCTTTGGTTTCTTTTTTTCAGCTGTTAACGTAGATCAGAATTCCTATGGAATGCAAATGCCTGGATACCCTAAACCCCTCAGTTATCCCAAACCCAGTCTCCTGACTGACGTCTGTCAGACTTCCACGGCCCCGAATCTCCTCAACCCAGAACAAGACTTCCCATTGTTCCCTAAAACCCAAGCAGATGCTGTTGGTGTGAACTACTGTGCAGTCAACCAAGATTTCCCAAGGAGCAATCTCAATTTGCTGATGGATAACTCTGGTGAGTTGTTATCTGCATGATAAACACGGGGCCAAGGCCATGTTCTGAATGCCTCTTCTTCCTTTGCATGATTTATATGGACAGGATTGAGGAGGAGGGGAAAAAATCACCAACACCTTCTATTTTATTAATTTTGTCATTCTGTTTGATAAAGGCAAGCTGAGAGAACACGAATCCAGTGACAGTGGTGCTGAGAGCTATGAGAGCTCAGATTCCATGCTGCAGTCCTGGAACAGCCAATCCTCCCTGGTGGATTTGCAGCGTGTGCCATCCTACGAGAGCTTTGAGGATGACTGCAGCCAGTCCCTGTGCCTGAGCAAACCTACCATGTCCTTCAAAGACTACATTCAGGAACGGAGTGATCCTGTGGAGCAAGGGAAACCAGTTATACCAGCAGCCATCCTGGCTGGCTTTACTGGTGAGTAGTGAGGCAAAATGGTCACTCCTTTTATTTATGTAACATCAGTGTTCCCTGTAAGTGTGTGCCACAGAGGTGGAGGCCACTAGTCACAAATAATTTCAATTTTATGTGTTACTAAACAAAGTCTCGGGGATTATCAACCTAAAGCAAGAACAGGCAGGCGTGTCAGATCAAGCAAAAATGAAATGCACTTTGATCTGTTTGAAAAAGAGGGGAGCTTGGACAAAATCTCTCAGATTTGGAAATTCCCACAGGTGTTGTTAAGGCCTTCTTGCTGTAGACCTTGCTGAAATTGTTTTTTTCCTGTAGGATGTTTGCCAAACCAAAGACTTCAGGACAAGCCCTGGAGCTCAAAATGCAGCTGTTTGGGAGGTGGGAGTGGGAGTTAAAGGATCCATATGAGAGGGAAAGCCATAACTTTTGTCAAATCCTTTGTTTCCTTGAAAAACCTGACTTCATTTTTACATGGATAACAGCAGATTTGTGCTGTAGAGTAAAACCTCAGGTTTCTTTCTGATCTCTAAAAAAGATAAATCAGATTAATTACCAGGTCTGTGATATGAGTCTGCTCATGTATGTTGGTTGTGGTTAGAGCTGGCAGAGGTATTAATTTGTGGTTTTTCTGTGTCTCTTCTTTCCCAACAGGCAGTGGACCAATCCAGCTGTGGCAATTCCTTCTGGAGTTACTGACTGACAAATCCTGTCAGTCCTTCATTAGTTGGACAGGAGATGGATGGGAATTTAAACTCGCTGACCCAGATGAGGTATGTGGTTAATTGGGGTGAAAACAAAGATTTTGGGGTCTGGTCTGACATTTGTGGACCCAGTCTTGGATATAGATGTGTGTTTAGCTGCACATTAAAAATAGAAGTGCTGCTTTTGAAGTATTTTGGGAGCTTCACTCATTAAAAGTGATGCATTTTCATTTTCTGATACTGTTTCCAGTAGGAAAATTATTGTATTAAGAGATAGGATAAAAAGTCCAGTGAAACTTTTTGATTTTAAGAAAAGGGGAGAGAAATAATGAACTCCAAGGAACTTCATAGCATTGAACTTCCAGTAAAGAGTTGCCTGATAGCAAATCAGTGGTAAAACAGTGGTTTTTTAAGAGAGCAGATTGTGCCAGGGCTCCAGGAGATTTTGGACAAGACTCTCAGGCACAGGATAGGATTGTTGGGGTGTCTGTGCAGGGACAGGAGTTGGGCTTTGATCCTTGTGTGTCCCTTCCAGCTCAGGGTGTTCTGTGATTTGGAGGTTGTCCTGTGCAGGGCCAGGAGCTGGGCTGGTGCTGGAGTCACCATCCCTGGGGGTGTTCAAGACAAGACTGGACATGGCACTCAGTGTCTGGTGGTGTTGGGTCATAGGTTGGGCTTGATCTCAAAGGTCTTTTCCAGCCTGGTTGATTCTGTGATTCCTTCCAGTTCAGGATATTCTGTGTTTCTTGGGCTTGTCCAGTGCAGGGCCAGGAATTAGCTGGACACTGCCAGCTTGGGATATTCTGTGATTTCTCCATAAACCTGACCTCCTTAAGCCTGTTTTGACCCATCCCCTACAAACTGGTGTCCTTTGGTGTCAGCCACCTTCTCCTGGAGCTGCTGTTGAGGTCTTTTGTGGGATCAGCTCATGCCTGGAGAGGCTGAGCTGAAACAGAGGGTAGACAGTGTTAAAGGAATAAAATAGGGATTTATTAAAAGGCCTTCAAAGAATATACCTTGAGTAGTATAAGAGCCTGGCCATGGCTACACCCAAGATGGACCCTGAGTCACGAGTTCTCACACTTTTATAAGTTTTGGTCCATTTCCATATTGGGGTTCATTGTCCAATTCCAGCTCCAGGTTCTGCAGTCTCATCCTCCCAGATTCTCTCCTCAATTCTCTGCTGTTTGCACTTTTTGGGGCTGAAGCTGCAGCAGTGTCCTTGGTTCTGGGGCTGGAAAAGGATTGTTTTGTGTGACTGAGCTGTGAGGAGAACTTGGAACACTTTATATAAAGTTGAGAGTTAGATACTACTGCAGTGCAGAATCTGGAAAATGTGAAAGCTAAAACTTAAGGCATCGCAGTCACCTTGTGAGGTTGGGCCATCCAAAGCAAATAAGATGCTCTGACCGAGATGGGATTTTATTTGCTCAAGAAGACGAGCTGAACAAACGCTGCTTTTGCTCCCTGGCAGGTGGCACGGCGCTGGGGGAGGAGGAAGAACAAGCCCAAGATGAATTACGAGAAGCTGAGCCGGGGGCTGCGCTATTACTACGACAAGAACATCATCCACAAGACGTCGGGCAAGCGCTACGTGTACCGCTTCGTGTGCGACCTGCACAACCTGCTGGGCTACACCCCCGAGGAGCTGCACGCCATGCTGGGAGTACAGCCCGACACCGAGGACTGATCCCAGCCTGGGACACTGCTCTGGAGTCACCCACCACGGGGGACAATGCCCGGGAGCCACGGCTGCCCCGCCGGGCTCGCCGTGCGCGGGGAACGGGGGAGAGGCTGCCCCAGGTGGGACCTTCATCCTTTTTGTGACCATGGAGAGCTGGATGGGAGCCAGTGTGGCCAGGGGGGCTCTGGGGGAGCGGGCACAGCCCTGGCTCTGCCGTGGAGACACGGGGGGTGCTCCTGGGGCCAGCATTTCAGCTGCCTGCCCTGCCCTGCCAAGCTTCAACACTGCCCTGTAAGGATGGGGTTGGCTTTGAAACCAAAGGTTGGCTGTGAGAAACCAGCAGAACTCTTGGCTGGGATGTTTTCAAACACCACCGTCCTCATGCAGTTTATTTAAACTAATTTATTTTAAATGAGCAGTAAGGAGAACCGGTATTATTTTTGTTTTAAAGCACGTTTTGTTATTGTTGTTATTATTGTTACTACTCCAGAAATGTGCTGCATAGGTACATAAACACTCTCGTGTCCAAAACCTAAGAAAGCAGCAACTGTTAACAAAAAAATCCACCCCACCCTTTAAAAGGAGGGAAGGAAAATCATACCATTTCAATATTCAATTTGTATATATTCTGTGATTCCTTTGGAAACTCTGATGTTCCTATTTAACAGATACTGTATAGTGTAAATTAAACTAATTGTATGTGTGTTTTGAAATAGGATGAATGTAAACTTATCAAATGTGGGGGGTTTTTTTTCCATGTTTGTCTAGGATATACAACCTTCTGCAAATACTTAATTGGCCTGAGAGACAGCAGAAGTTCTATGCTCAGTGTGCATGCATTTGGGGGGGAGGGAGGGAAGCCGGGCTCAGGATTTTGCCAAGACTGAAGCTGGCAAATTCTTTGTGCATTTTGGCATTTTTACAGGAAACTAATGTTGTATTCTGGGACATAAAAGGGCCTGTTTGTGGTTTCTTCTGTAACTGAAAAATGAAAATATTAATATTGGTAAAATTACCTTTTTTTCTTTATAAATGGCATATGTTTTTCAACTTCTATGCATGTACTTTTAAAAGAAATTTATATACAAGCCTTATTTTTTCAGTTCACTTGTCTCTTCCTGCAGTTTATTCTGTATGATTAAAATATGAATTCTATTTTTGGAAAAACTGTGACTCCTTTTCAAAGATCAGGAGAGTTTTATGTAGCAGCTATTTTTACTGCAAAAAAAAAAAAGGAAAAAAAATCACTGGAAAAATGTACTTTGTAAGAAAGCTTTATTTTTTATCTGAGCTTGATGTACAGTTAAATGTGTTGTACAGTGTGAGAGGTTTAAAAATACGACTCTTCATTAAAACCTCTTGAAAAGAAAATTTTGTGTGTGCTTTTTGATCTGGAAAGTTTCAGAGGAGTTCCTTTCTTGTTTGTTTGTTGGTTCAATCCTCATCCCTCCTGCTACCACCACCCTCAACAGCTGCAGGATGAAAAAAGTAACTCAAAAAGAAAATAACCAGCCAGGCTTAGGGCTCACTGGAGAAAATACAGGATGATGGTCTGGAGCTGAGCTAGGTGGATGCAACCACTCTCTCTGGATAGAAATTCAAGTTAACACCTTTGTGTTTGTGCCTCTGAAAGAAACCTGGCAGTTCTGTGGTGTGAAAGAGCGTGTAAAGTGGTGGGGGAAGATATGGAAAGAGGTGGGAAGATAACTTTAGCTTGAACTTTTCCTACCCTCCTGTTTCCATCATCCTCCTCTTCATCTCTCCACCTTCCAGAGAAGCAGGAAATACAGAAACATTTCCACACATTTAAAAAGTTAAAAAATACAGATATTAAATGATGCTGGCCCTAAGCCTCTTGATCTTTCTACCAAACTGTGTCTTGCTGCTGCTTTTGGTGTAGTCACCATGTGAAAAAATCATAGGCTTGGGGTTTTTTGGGGAATGTACCTTTGTAAATGGGAGGAGTTGAGAGGGTTGGAATGTGTCTTGCAGCATGCTCCTGGTCTGCCCTGCACAGCTGTTTTATTTTCAGATACATGCAGATTTATTTTCCCTTGTCCTTCAGCCTTAGTTTTCCTTGTCCCTGTGAAGGAAAGGAATTACAGAATGGTCTGGGTTGGAAGGGACTTAAGATCATCCCTTTCCAGCCCCTTGCCATGGGCAGGGGTAGTGCTACATTGTGGTCCTGATCCTGAGGGAATTATTTATTTTGCATGAAAATAAAGTATGGGCTCTCATGATGAATGTGGGATTTTTTTTTTCCCTTTCTCACACCATGGCTGCAGAGCATTAATTGTCCTCTCAACCTGTACAAGTCTCATTTGCAGCTTTATTTTCCCCTGAGCAGAGAACTGTTTCTTCATTTAGACAGAAAATGTTGTTGTCTCTTGCGTGGGTCATCAGTTTTGGCTCCAAATTAGAGGCTAAAGGAAAGTTGTTTATTTTCCTCCCCCAGCAGAAAAAAATGGAATTTCATGGTAGTAGAAGTATCCTGATCCATGCAACCCACACTAGTGTGTTTTCCAGAAGTGAAAAATGTTCAAGCAAAAACATTGGAAGGGGCTGCCCAGGGAGGTGGTGGGAGATCCCTGGATGTGGCTGGTGACAAAGTGGGGATGGGTCACAGCTTGCACTCGATGATTTTGGAGATCTTTCCCAACCCCAGTGATTGTGTGTGATCTATTCCATGAAAACCTGCTCTCCTGCACTGGATTGGGTCCACCCAGGGGTTCAAGCTGTAGCCCAGGGTGACCCAGAAGACAATTATTAAAGGATGTTTTGTCACAGCACACATAGAAAGCTCCACTCTGTGTTCTCAGCCACCCAGCATCAAAGAGGCTGTTGAAAGCAGTCTGGCTGAGTTCTTCACCTTCCTCAGGACATGCCTCTCTGTGCTCCCCAGCTGCCAGCTTTCTTCATGAGACAGCAGTCAAAATAAACTTTGCCATTGGCACCTACCCATGGCTGGCATATCACCTCTAATAACAGAGTTTGACTTCAAAGTCTTTNCCTGGCTGGCAGATCCCCTCTAATAAAAGAGTTTGTGTTTAAAGTTTTTTTTTTTTTTTTTTTTTTTTTTAATTAAAACCAAAAAACAACAAAAAAAATGAAAAAGGCAGAATTCCATCCCAAGTAAAACACCATCTCTGGGCTGGGAAATCTGTGAGATAAAAATGCTCAGTGTCCAAGGGACTTCTCTGGGAAACATCTCTCCTTATTCTCATACTCACCTTAGGTCTGAGCTGCCACGGTGAGGAGTGAGGATGGGGCAGATGATGGATCACTTATCCCAGTATTTTATCCTTTATCCCCACCAGTGGCAGGAGGATTGAGTAAACCTGGCCACTCTCTGCTGGCAGTTCCCCAAGTGAAGCCCCATCCCCTCATGGTGCTCAGCCTCTTGGAAGGCACAGCCTGCCTATTTCTTTTCCTTTTAAATTTGGGATTTCCTATCTTGTCCAGCCCAAAAAGAAGGAGCCCCCTTGGCCCCTGACTTGTCCTCAAGCCCTGGAGACCAGCACCTCACCCAGGCTCTGAGGTAGAGGCACCTCAATGTTGTGCTCAGCAGCAAAACATTGGAAGGATCTGTATTCTTAGGCTTTTTTTTGGCTTTTTTTGGCAGTCCCTGCACACTGAACTGATGATTTCAGAGAGTTGTCAGCGATTCATTTCCTGGTAGCTACCATTTCCAAGTTTAGCATCACATACACTCAGGTTGGGTTATTTTTCCTTGGGTGGATTTCTTTAAATTAACCTACACTGATGCTCACCTGCCACCTTTTTGTGTGTTGTGAGTCCTGGAGTTCCTCACCAGCACTCTGGCATTTGGCCACTGAAACTGCTCAGCATTATCAGCAAACCTGGAGGATTCTCAGCCCTGAATTTCTGGCCCTGCTGGCTGTTAATACACCAAGGACCAAAGGGATGGATGCAGAGTTCAGCCCTTCTTCTGTTTCTAGTTCCCATCTCTTCCACTGCTTTTCTGATGTCCTTTCCAAGGATGGCCCAAATTTTGATGGGGTAAAGAACTGCCAGACCTTGGCCATGTGAGTTTATCTTGTGTCTCATGTTTCTCTTTTTTTTCTCTGTGTGATGTGGAGCAGAAGTTGAACTCCCTGTGTTCACAGCACCATGTGACTGTAGCAATGTTCATATGCCAGACACATGAATGCTCAAAAGGCTAAAGAGGGAATCAAAGGTGTCCCTGTAAGCCAGAAGAATGAAAAAGTCAGGCTAGGGTTCACAGACTTTGGGAAAGATAGCCAGGGTCTCATGTCCAGTGTGTGCCCATGTGATGTGCACTCTACAGCCACACAGTAAATGAAGTTATTTAAAATAAATAAGATATGCTGGTCAGTAACAGCATAATTTGCTCCATGCAAATTGACATTTTCAAGTGATAAGTTTTTGGGTATGAATTAAAGAGTTATTAAGTAATTTTGTGCATTGGGGAAGAATCATCATAGCATGACATTTTTCTTCCTTCTGCCTCTACCACTCTTGGCATTTACAACAAGGTGAATGATGAACTCAACAAAATATGAATGATGAACTCAACAAGTATAACAAATGTAATGAAACCTCTGCACATGCAAAATGTGAGGGGGTTGGAAGATATTTTTCCCAACTGCTGTGTAGATAGCTAGAAATATTGTCCAAAATCCCATATATAGAATATTTACCGTGCTTTTCTGCACCATGACCTAAAATGCAGAAGTCCTGATACAATTCCTCTAAAGCTTGCATACCCAAAACTTGTCTGTTCTTTATTCCCTTTCACTATGAGCAGAGCCATAAGGGAAAATAGGTTTATCTGTGCATTCCTTGGGCTGTGGAGGGAAATCCAGAGCTCAGGAGGAGGTGGGCAAGCTGAGCCAAAATCATCTGGTTTGGAAAAGGAGGGAGACCCCACCCCGGGTGTGTATCAGGGCTGGCTCACTGTGCTCTCCTGTCCCCATCCCAGGGGCCAAAGGCAGCACACAGAGGTGTAAAACCTGCAATCCCTCTGGAAAGCTGGGATCCTTCCTTTCTGGAAAACCAGGGTTGGACTCATCCTGCTGAGGCCAGGGGGGCAATGATGGAGTGACAGCTCCTGCCCTGCTCTGTGTACACCTCACTGTCCTGGGGTGGGATTGCTCTGCCACAGGAGGGTTTCCAAAGCCCATCTCCCACCCTCACCACCTGAGTGAAGTGCAGAAAGGGAGAAAAGTGTTTTCCATGAAACAGCTGCAGGTTAAAAGTCAGGTGCAGTGAGCATAATTCCCCTTCTCCTTCATCTGGATGTTTGAACCTGGGACAGTGGAAGGTGGAACTGGATGAGCTTTAAGGTCCCTTCACACCCAAATCATTCTGTGATTCTTAGGCTAAAGAAACCCATTCCTGCTTGGCTGCCTGTCTTTGGCCTGCTGTATCATGAATCAAACTTCATTTCTTTGTCTAACTTTTTTTTTTTTTTTTTTTCCCTGACAGAAGGCAATGAACAATCCAGCAGATGCAGTTCTCCCATTTAGCTTCCTGCCATTCGCAGGGAGCTCTTGTTCTCCTGCAGGGTGGTTTTTTTTTTTTTTGCCCTGTGGAAGAAGAGGAGCTCTTCCAAGAGAAATATCATTCCTCCTACATGCCTTTGAACAGACCTGTTTGTTTGTTTTCCCCATCCTGAGTGCCAGCCCTGGGAGATGCCAAGAACACTCATCTTGCTGAAGCCAAGAGTGAGTCCCAAATCCCCTTCTCCCACACTGCCCATCCCACAGCCAGTCCTCCCTGGAGCCTCTGCTGAGCCAGCAGGGACATCTCTGCCTGAGGATGGACTGGTTTGGAACAGCTTCCCCAGTGTCCTGTGCACAAGGCTCCTTTTCTTCCTCATCAGGCCTCTACATCTGCTGGCTTCCCAATTTTTTTTTCTTCCTTTTTTTAAACACATACAACCATTGTTGTTTATGCAGGGAAAATTCCACTTTCTCCTCAAGAGGCTTTGCCAGGTTCCAAAGTCTTGGGATGTATCTTTTCCACAGGCAGTGCCTTTCAGAACTTCTCTTTTTCATGCACATGAACACTTTTCATTCCATGTTTTTAATCAATCTCTAAAATCCCCAGCTCAGCCCAGCACTGTGATTGTGTCCTCATCCCATGACTCTGACAGGGAAGGAGATTCCTGCTAGTGAGGAGTGGACAGTGAGGCTGGTGCCTGCACAGCTCTCCCTATTTCCCCTCCCTCACTTGAATATCTCCAGCCTGAAGCAGCTCATAAATGGGGGATTTTGCATTCCCCTTGCAGGATCCCTGTGCAGGCATCACCCAGGTACTCAGTCAGTGCTGCTTGGTCCCATGGTGGCTTCTATGAGGTCACTTCTCCAGGGGTCAGTTCTCACTGATGGCCTTGCTCTCAGCTGGATGTTTTCCCAACCTTGAGGACTCCAGTGTCACACTGTAGGCTGAGGGAGCTGATTCTCCCCCTCTGCTCTGCTCCTGTGAGACCCCACCATCAATTCTGCATCCTGCTCTGGGCCTCCAACACCACAAGGATGTGGAACTGTTGGAATGAGGGTGGAGGAGGCCACTAAGTTGATCCCAGGGCTGGAGCACCTCTGCTCTGGAGCCAGACTGGGAGAGCTGGGGGTGCTCCCTGGAGGAGAGAAGCTCCAGGGAGAGCTCAGAGCCCCTGCCAGGACCTAAAGGGGCTCCAGGGAGAGCTCAGAGCCCCTGCCAGGACCTAAAGGGGCTCCAGGGAGAGCTCAGAGCCCCTGCCAGGGTCTAAAGGGGCTCCAGGAGAGCTGGACAGGGACTGGGGACAAGGGATGGAGGGACAGCACAAGGGAGAATGGTCTTAAGCTGAAGGAGGACAGGGTTGGATGGGATATTAGGAAAAATTTCTTCCCTGTGAGGGTGGGCAGGCCCTGGCACAGATTCCCAGAGCAGCTGTGGCTGCCCCTGGATCCCTGGCAGTGCCCAAGGCCAGGTTGGACATTGGGGCTGGAGCAGCCTGGGACAGTGGAAGGTGTCCCTGCCATGGCAGGGGTGGGATGAGATGATTTTTAAGGCCCCTTCCAACCCAAAACCATTCCATGATTCTATGAAATGACCCCTGCCGGTGGTAACTCCAGCACCTGGGCCATTCTGACCATCACTGTGTGACTTTCCCCAGCTCAGCCATGCACGGTGACTCATTCCAAAAAATAAAAAACCCACCAGTGGAGACCACAGAGATCCATCTCTGCTCCATCTTCCCATCCTAAGTGAGCAAAGCTTTCCACTAGCAGGAGAAGGATGTTTATGGGAAGCAGGATGGAGCTGCCAGCTCTCTGCAGAGCACAGCAACCGGAAAAGCCAGCACGGAACAGCCTCTCAGGGAAGAGCTTTCCACTGCACAGAGACTGGGCTCGAGATGTTCATGTTTTATTACATCCATTTTTCTCCCAGAAATATTAAAACGCTCTCACTCTTTGAAGGGAGGGGGGAAATAAAGCACAGGAGGTGCAAGAGCTGTCCCTAAGCAACCTATCAAATAAAACAATAAACTGTTTGCAGGCAGAATGGCTTTAAAAGGACCCATAGCACTTTTCAGGCTGCCAGGGGAAGAATAGGAATGGAAATGATTCTGAAAATTATTAGTGGTACCTTAACAGCAGCCCCTTAATAACTCCCACAGTATCTTCTGTCACCAGCACAGCCGAGCTGCTGCTCCATGCCAATTACTGCATTTCCCTCTGCTGGAGAGGGATTTGCAGAGGATCCAGCTGAGATCTGAGTGAGATTCTGCTGCTCTTGCAAGTCCCCACTGCAGCAGCAGAGGTGGTGCTGGGTGGAAGTTCCCCCAGCTCCCCAGAAATGGAGTTTGAACGTGGCTCAGAAAAGGAACTGTGCCCTGCAGCTGCATTCCTACAGTTTCTTCACTGCAGGGACTGACTTCCCTTGCAGGAGCATGGAGTGACAGCACAGAGGGGGATGGCTTCAAGCTGACAGAAAGCAGGGTTAGATTGAATATTAGGAAAAAAAAAATCTTCCCTGGGAGGGTGGGCAGGCTGAGCAGCTGTGGCTGCCCCTGGATCCCTGGCAGTGCCCAAGGCCAGGCTGGACATTGGGGCTGGGAGCAGCCTGGGACAGTGGAAGGTGTCCCTGCCATGGCAGGGGTGGCACTGGATGACTTTTAAAGCCCCTTCCAACCCAAACCATCACGATTCTATGATTCTGTGAGTCTCACATTGCTCATAGATGCTCTTTTTGCTCTGATTTGAAGCCCCAGACTCTTCCAGATGAGAATCTGCAAACATTGAAGGCAGGGAGAAGGGAGAACGTGGCTTCTGCCTTGTCACTGCAGCCTGGCAAAGACTTTGCCTGTCCTGTTGCCAGCACTTGACTTCTCATTTCCTACAATGTATTTTTCTCCCATTTCTGGACAGCACAGGAGGGGCAAGGAATGCGAGTGGAAGGAGGGTCATGATCTTTATTGTTCCTTGTTCCTGTGTGTGGGAGGCAGGAGAAATAAAGAGAGCTGGTCCTCAGCAGCCTCTTTGGCCTGGCTATAAATCAGAGCAGCTCCATCCAGGAAACACCCAGAGCACGTTATCAGTCCCTGACAGCCAACCCAGCTCCCTCCTGCCCTTCCTGGCCAGAACAGGGGGGAGAAGAGGGGACAGGCTGCTCTGAGCTCCCAGAGCTCTTGGAGCACTGTAGAGCCCCTGTTTGCAGGGAGGGAGACCATCAGATCCTAAAGCAGGGCTTAGACATCAACTGGGATGTGCATCCTGGAGTGAGCCTGCTCCCAGGATGGGGTAAAACAAAGCCAGGGGATGCCACAGGGAATATTGCACTGCTGCTTTTCTGATTCATTCTCCCATGTAGAAAAGCCCAAAGTTAAAATAGCTCCAGCTTTCCTTTTGGCCTGGAATAGGAGGGAAGAGGGAGCATGAACTGGCACATAAAGTGCCCTTGTGGACACTTTCCCTGCTCTGCCCCTGTGGGACATGAGGTTTTGTCTGTGGATGGGACAGCCCTTCATCCCCTTGGATTTCAGGGCTGGCTACTGAGCCACCATCCCCTGCAAATGGAGAAGAGCAGTGCTGGTCAGCCCTGTCCCCAGAAATAAATAGAGGAACAGAAAGTGGTCTCTGGGTGAAGTCATGGGTGACAACTGTGAACACAGAGTTCTCCACTGGGTTATGAAATCCCAGCTCAGCTGCTAAGAAAGGGGTTTAATGTTGCAGCACAGCCTCTACACACTCAACACTGCTGCTTTACTATTAAAAACCAAGGAAGTTTGCAACAGAAAACCACATTTACAAAATGTGGGAGAAGATTACATCACTGTATTGTAAATGTCCTCACTATTCTGGCTTTGGCAGGCCTGCATGTCAGGAACAAGTGCTCAGTAGTTGAGCAACCATGTGTGTCAGCACACAGAAAACCGGGCTAGACATAAAACAGTGTCACAAGGAGAAGCTGCTTGTAACATTTTAAGGGTCTTTTTGTTTGTTTTAAGGCTGTTTTTTTCTTACTTGTAGTGTCAGCTCTTAAGTTTAGGGAAGCACTCCCAGGGAAGATGCTCTGTGAGCAGGACACCTTTCTTGGTTGCATATTTATCTGTCAAAAAATACATGCAAAACCAGTTTAGATGATTCAGATTCGTGCCAGACTTGTCCCTGTTTCAGCTGGGGGGGAAAAAAAAGTAGAGGATGTATTTGTAGTCTTCTGTTTCAAAATGTTCTGCTGAAAGATCTGCTTTTTCATCTCAACATTTGTGTCTCTCCCTGACTTTGCCCAAAACGAGAACTGAAAACAGAACATCCCATACTTTATGAATGAAAGGTTTTATTTGGTCAAAAGGAAACTGTGTGTTTGGGGGTGGGGGAAAAAAACATCAAAACAACACAAAAAAAGGGTTTCAATTCTTGTGTTTTAAACTGAGAATATTTGATGTTTATCACCCTCTCATTTGAATTACTTAGGAGTGCATGAAAGCCAAGATAAGGTGGTTTACATATTTCCCTAGCTGGAGAAGGGCTGTTTGTGCTTGCAGTGTACAAAGCAGTTAAAGCTTTACATTTTAACGTGACATATTTATGGGAAATAAAGAAACAAACTACTTGAATTGTCATGTCTTCAGTTCTAATGCAAATTGGCTTTTCTACTGATGGAAAAGGCAAATAAAACCAAGGCAGTGTGGCTCAACCATGGAAGTCCTGACAGCATCTCCTTTCCTTGGCTGTGTTCATCTTTCTCCTCTCCCAAGATATAAAATCAGTCCTTGTTACAAGTCCCAAGTCTGGACAAGGCCTGAATTTCTATGGAGAAAGACAAACAAACACTGAAAAATTTCATTTAGGGAAGTAGTCTGTTCTTTGGTTGTTTGCTTATTTAAAAGGAAATAAACAACTGCGTAGCGTTTCACAAGAAAATCTCAACAGATAGCAGGAGGATTTTAATTGGGTTTTCTCCTTAGATCTGCAGAGTGCTAAATCTGCTTTTTAGCTTTGTGAGTCAGGTTTGTGATTATTTTATTATTGGTGTCTTCCTATTTGAAGCTTCAGGTGGAATCATAAAAAAAATCCTATTATTAGCCACTAATTCAATCCCATTACACAAAGCATTACCGACAGGAAAATTGTCTGGATTTGGATTCAAAGGCAAGGGTAAACTCACAACTACAAACATTTTTAGCATTTTCCAGGTTTGGAAATTTTATCATCTTGGAAAACATCCCATTCCTGAAATGAAACACACCGTGACCAAACAGAACTAACTCTCAGAAATATTTGTGAAATTTGTGTTCTAGGCTGGAACTCAAACTTCTGGACATGGCAGGAGAGGCCACCTCAGGGAGTGCCCAAAGCTCAGGGGACATCCAAGGTGTTCCCTGGGGAACATCTGAACACCTCCAGGGATGGGCACTCCATCACCTCCCTGGGCAGCCCCTTCCAATGCTTGACCAGCTTTTTCTGTCAAGAAATTCTTCCTGAATTTCTCTGTTCAGGGAGAGGGAAATGAGTCTGGTGCAGAAAACTCAGCCTTGTGGATGATATCTGAGAGCTGCTAATCATCAGGGAAGGGGACAGAGAGGACAGATTGCTGATACAGGGACAGCTGGGAAGCTGAACTCCATAAACTCAAGACAACTGAGTGTAAAACCATAAAGTTTGGGGGGAAAAAAGGCTAGGGAAGGAGAAACTTTGACCACAAAGATGTTGCTTTCTAGAACAGTTGTGCATAATCCTAGAATTGTGGAATGGTTTGGGTTGGAAGGGACCCTAAAAATCATCCAGCTCCAGCTGAGAATCTTCAGGAGCCCAGGCTGCTCTGTGTCATCCATCCTGGCTTTGAACACTGCCAGGGATCCAGGGGCAGCCACAGCTGCTCTGGGCACCCTGTGCCAGGGCCTGCCCACCCTCACAGGGAACAATTCCTGCCCCAAATCCCATCCAATCCTGCTCTCTGTCAGTTGGAAACCATTCCCCTCATCCAGCCTCTTGGAAATAGTCTCTGTTCACAGGATGAACTCCCCATAAACTCCTGAGCCATATGGTAAAAAGTGTATCTCTGGAAAATGCAAATCTAATGATAGAGAAGCTGATAAAGATTCAACAAAACTCAATGTCTAAAAATTAAAACCAGATATGAGTGTTCTATGGAAAATAAGCACATTTTTCACAGTGAAGGGAATTAACCAATGGAAACAACACTTCATGTTGTGTACTGGACTCTTCACCTCTAGAAATGTTATCATCAAGACAGGAAGGGGTTTTTTCAGCTGATGTGCTCAGGCTCAGATGAGAATCAGTTCAAGAAAATTTCGGTTCAAGGAAATCCAAGAGATGACGTGCTAGGTCTGACATCAGATTGTGAGATCAGGTTGGCCCCGTTTCTCTTTGGGCAGGAAGGGCCCCCTGGAACTGTGTCTGAGCTTTGGCCTTTTATGGGGTGACAGTGACACAACCTACAGCCCTTCAACAGGAACCTGAACTGATGGAGCATGACAATAAAAAGTGGGGCAGAAATACCCCCTCGCCCTTTATTTTGCTGTTCTCGCAGCTTCTCTGATTCCCCTGAATTCTCTCTGCTTTTCTCACCAAACAGAGCTTGGAATGCAATTTACTGGAGCAGTGTTTGTGCAAATGCCTGGAAAGACCTTCCATAAACTGCTCCTACCAAACATCCCCAGCAATGCCCAAACACGCAGCTCCCGCGGTTGCTCAAGATCATTTGACGTGCCATAAAAGAGACACTGCTGCCTAATCCTCATTCTTTCCATGCCCTGAAAAGCAAAGACATTTCAAGAAAAAGGGGGGCAGGTTTTGTTTCTGGAAGTGTCTGTACTCTTTCAGTTTCCTGCCGAGTTTCACGGCGGTCTCACCCTTGATAGGTGCAATTTTGAGGCTGCGCAACTCTTGCCTGCAGCGCTGGATTTCGGTGTTTGGGGTGTGCACCACACAATTACAGCACAACCACCGGACAGGGGAGTGCTCCTGACACTGTGCCAGCCTGAGACCACACGTGCAGTGGCTCCTCTTCCAGGAGGAGCCTGATCAGCTGCAGGGATTGTGCTTGTGGACAAAATTTTAAGTGGGATAATGCAACCCCCTGGCTCTAAACCACAATCAGGAGCCTGATCAGCTGGGAAACAAGCTGCAGGGATTGTGCTTGTGGACAAAATTTTAAGTGGGATAATGCAACCCCCTGGCTCTAAACCACAATCCAGCAGCCAAACTCAGCACTTGGTGCTGGATGGAAATAAGCAATTGGTTTTGGTGCTCCAGCCTGGCTCTGAGCTCAGGGCTGGATGGAGTTTTTCTGGCAGCAGTGGAGTTGTCAGGGGTCTCAAAGCTGTCACAGAGGATGATCAGGGGCAGTCACCAAATGTATGAAATCCAGCAAGGGAAAATGCTAGATTCTGCACAAACCAGAGGATGAGATGCTGAAGAGCAGTGCCATGGAAAGGGACCTGGGGGTCCTGGTTGATGGCAAGTTGTATCTGAGTCAGCAGTGCCCTGGAAGCCAGGAGGGACATCCCTGACCTGAGGACACCAGGCTGGGACAGGGAGGGATTGTCCCATTCTGCTCTGGGCTGGGATGGCCTCACCTTGGTATTGTGAGCAGTTTTGGGCACCAAAATATAAGAAAGACATTGAATTATGAGAGAGTGTCCAGAGAAGGGCAATGAAGGTGGTGAAAGTCCTTGAGGAGAAGCTCTGTGAAGAGCACTTGGTCTGTTCAGGCTGGAGAAGAGGAGGATGAGGGGAGACCTCACTGCAGTCACAATATCCTTGTGAGGGGCAGAGGAGGGGCAGGCACTGATCTCTGCTCTGTGGTGACAGTGATGGGACTGAGGGAATGGCCTGAAGCTGAGTCAGGGCAGGTTTAGGTTGGATATCAGCAAAAAGTTCTTCACCCAGAGGGTGGTTGGGCTCTGAACAGGGTCCCCAGGGCAGTGATCACAGCACCAAGGCTGACAGAGCTCATGTTTGGACAATGCTCTCAGGCACAGGCTGTGATGCTGGGGATGGTCCTGTCAAGGACCAGGAGTTGGACTCCAAGATCCTTTTGTGTCCCTTCCAACTCAGCCTGTTCTGTGATTCTGCAATGTGTGGAAACCCCCATCTCCACCCACCCCTGGGAATTAGTCACCCTCCAGACACTCAGGGAATTTGCAGGTGCTGCAGGGAGCAGGCAGCTTGCCAGCTCCAGGCACTTGGGCATGGCAGCATTGCCCAACTCAAGAGCAGCCTCACCTGAACAGGCAGTGTGCAGACAATTGAGATATCTAACCACAGATCAAGCCCTCTGTTTCACTGATAGTGGGGACAAGAGGAGAAACACCAGCAGAGGTGGCACTCCCAGGTGAGCACAGTTTGCACATTCCTTGTGCTGGGGTCCACCTGGGCAGGGCACAGCAGCCAGCAGAAGCCACAGCACACATGGCACAAGTGCTCCTTGCTTTCATTCTTGCACTAATTTCCAAGCCTGGGGTAGCAAAACAAACAGCAGTGTGGGGGCTTTGCACCACCTAATTAGTGGTTTGTCATTAGTTTCATCTGGTTTATCTCAGAGCCAGGATTAGCAGAAACATGGTTGAAAGTTTTTCTCTCCTGTTTGGGCTTGGATGTTTATTATATCTTATCAGAAAATACAGAGAGTACGACAGCACTTCCAGCTACCTGCTAGGAGTGAGGAAAAAATGGCCTCAGATGCAACTGGTACAAGGTCTTTTAAGGCTAAACAGTCCAATAGAGAATTAACACCGATATTATTTATACTTTTGACCCAATAACTAGACTTCCATGACCCTTAGAGTGACACTGAGTGACCAACCAGAAACTACTACCTGAAAACCATGAAGAAGAAGGAAGAAGAAAGATGAACAAAGAAAGAGACAACACCTAAAAACCACCATGTTGTCCCATACCTATTACTATGCTATAAAAACCCCAAATTTAAAACCCATCACCCTGTGAAATCACACACTTCTATTTAACTACACACCCATTATTTTAACTCCATCACCCAAATTTGGAAGCCTTCTCCAAGGCCTCAGGTCCAAAGCAGTGCTCTCCAGTGGGTCAGTGCCTGAAAGTACAGAAAGCTCAAACCCCCCACATTTCTGGGATCCAACACAGCAGGAGCATCTGTGCTGCACTTTGAATCCAAACCCTATGTCAACAGGGTGCTGGATCATTTCTGTCACAACACTGAAGGGTGCAGCAAGGTAACAGCATTCCATGTCCCATAAAAATCTTCCCATGTGTCCCATAAAAATTTTCTCAGAAACGAGCCGGGTGTGTCAACATCTTTCTCTGAATCAGGCCTGGACAGCCACTGTGATCCATCATCCACAGACCCCTGTCAGCCAGGGATTCCAAAGGCTGGCAAATCCCCCAGGATAAGGGGATAAATGACAATCAGCTGTTGTTGTGGGGATTGGACACACATTTATTGCAGATGCATCTGCTGGGGCAGCTCACGACATGCCACGGGCTCTTCCAGTGGTGAAGCCGTGTTCTCTCAAATAAAAATGGAGAGGACAAGGAAATTAAAAAAGCAGCTTTGTGGATTGCATGGTCTGTTTCATTCCAGTTAAGGATCACCAATCAACTGGATTATTGAGTCACAAACATTTCCTACAAAGCAAAGGTGGGTTTTTCCCATGCATTGAACCTCGTTTCAGAGCTTTGTCACTTAAAATTGCTGCCACTGTTTGAGGGGGACACTCCTGTGCCCTTCTCTTGGCTGCAGAGCTGAGTGGTTCAGCACAAGGAACTAAAATGCTGCTGAAGACAAGTAACAGGTCATTCCAAGCCCTGTGTGTAAAAACATTGTGAAACACGAGTATTTCACTGTGACATAGCAGCCAAAGAAACTGCCAGGGCTGGGCCATAAATGTGATGTCTCAAGGAAGGTTACACAAATGTTTGAACTTCAAAAAAGAAAAAAAACCCAAACCATACACAAACTCTTTAGGAAATACACCTTTTTCCTGTCTCCATGTCCCTCATGAAGAGTACTAATCCTCTTTTACACCCACAGGACACACTCTTTAACTTGTGGGGGATTATGGTGGCCTTCTTTGCCTAACTCATTTCTCACTGTGATACCTGAGAGCAATAAAGAACCTCCACACAGGGAGATTTCTTTGAAACCTGCCCTCAGGTGAAACCAGGCTGTGACTCACCTCTCAGGGAGTCAGCTTAGGTGGAAGCCAAGGACATCTGAGGTGTCAACCAGAGGTGACCAGACACCAAGGCCATAAAAATACCAGAAACATTTTTTTTGTCACGGAAATTAGACTAAAGATCTCCCCAGCCTTTCAAAAGCTACCTGCGAGTCTGCTTCCCAAAAGGATTCCTGGCACAAACAAGTCCAGCTGGATCAGCCTCTCTGACCCTGGAAAAGCTCCTGCCACTTTCTTCCAAGCACCTCCCTCTGATGGGCACAGTGGAGGACAAAGCTGAAACTCTTCCCAGACTGCCTGAGAGAAGAACTACTCCGTGAAGAAAAACCATTAGCAAATGTCAAGCTGTGGGGAGTGCAGGCAAGGGGGAGAGCAACAATAAGAGCCAATGCTTTTATAGTTTTTTCCTGCATGTAATTTGTGTGAATTGATCTTACCAGGAGTTGCTTCCATGTAGTGTGATGTGACCTTACAGAAATGTATGATCTTAGGAGGCAAATGGTGTTTTGGTCTGTTTGTTTTTTTTTTTTTTTCTTTTTTTATCAAGTGGTTACTCCAGAAGTAAAAGAATCTTACATAACTTAAAAAAAAAAAAAAATCATCAGTGAAAATAAAGCAAAAGAAGCAGAGTTCTTTCTTCTGCAGACTTCAGCTCATTGTACTTTCACAGACCCAAACAGGACTGAGGAAAAATGTTTCTTACATTTTTAGTGCTCAGTGGATTCTGTTGACACAGGAGTTAGGGGTAAAATGTGCTGTGCAGTTCAGCTGCAGAAGTTTGCTGCAGATGTGATACCAAACTATCATGGGGCAGAGTTGAATTCCCGGTCAGGACATCCTATTTTGCTTTTGATTAACTTCTGGTTTTGCTTTTCATGTGATGCCCATTAAACGGTTTGGTGTGCTGACTGAAGCAGGGTTTTCAGCTGCTGAGTCCTTCCAGCAGCTATTGAGTAAAACCCTTGACATTCCCAGTTGAATTATCCTGATGCCAAGAAATCCAGAAAACAGTTCAGAGACAGATTTCCAAGCCTTTCATCTCTGGATTGCCAGTAGGAATGTATGACTTGAGATCTGTGGACTGCTTGTATATGCTCTCTTACTAGAATTTCAAATAATATCTCTTAGAAATAATAATAAACTCAACTCAGAAACCATCCAGGATTGGAAAGAAGTTGTCCCAGTACTCCTGCTGAAAAGTGTCTTTGGATCTCACTGTTTTGATGGAGCAGAAGTGCATTGTTTCCTGGCTAAATGAAATAAAGGCAAGTTTGTGTGCATTCACTGCTGTGCCCACGCTCCCTTCCCTTCAGTCCCTCATTCCCTAGGGGCTGAAGTGAGGATGTGCTGCTGTCTGCTCCAAACTGTTCTCTCCCAGACCCATGCAGAGCCCATTGAGTCCTTCTAGTGACCCCTGGGTTTATGATTATGCAGCAGTGTGAGAGAGGAGCAAATCAGAAGCACATTACTTGAGAGCCTCCTTTGCCTCCTTCCACAAATACATCACGGAGATAAAACTTCTGGGGATAAACTTCTGGCTGTGAGGAAGTGGCTAACACAGAACAGCAAATTTTTTTGCAGGGGCCAGGGGAAATGTGTTGTTTCCTAAGTGAACTCCAGTAATGCCAATTATTCCCACTGCAGCTCACCCTGAGTGCAGCTCCTGGAGACACAACAGTTTGTCTTTCACACAGACTTTGTAAACCCCAAGTATTTCAGCTTCCCAGATGGAAATGCACCACCTAACCAGGAAGAGATTTTTGTGATGTGATGGTGTGCCCGTGCTGGCAGCACTCCAGACAGAACTGAGAGAAGGCTGGGTGCATGGGTGTGGAAAATTGGGCTAAATTCCCCACGTGCTGCCCATCAGCTGAAGATTTAAATCCTGCACTGGTCACAACATGCCAGATTATGACAATGCCCTCAAGCATTATCAGGCCCTGCAATGAGATCCCTTGTGTTGGTAAAATAAAGGGATACTTCCTGACCTAAGTTTGGTGCTGCTGCCAGCATTAACCCTAAATAACTTTGGGGCATGATTTGGCAGTTAGAGCATTTCAGGGACTGCTCCCAAAAGATGGATTGCACAAAGCCACCTTGTTCTGGGTGGTGAGCCAGTTCAGCAGCACAGACTGGGCTGTGCCTTGTGGTGTCAGTGCTTGGAATATCCCTGGTCACGTTTAATTCACCAGTACAGGCCCAGCCTGTGCTGCTCCTTTGTTAAAACTGCTTTAGAAGTGAGTTCAGTTCTTCCACCCATTTGGTGCCAGCGTGGATCATGGAGCACCCTGTGGTCCTGCAGGCACAAGAGGTAAATGTTTGTGGCAACTGAGTTGGTACAGTTAATTCCTCAAGCAAAATCTCAGCCAACTCACTGGGAAAAAAGTTTACATGTTGGCTAAAAAAAAAGTAATTTGGCACTGAAAACCAGCCAGCTTACAAGGTCCTACAGTACAGGGATAACTTCTTCCTCTCTCTTTTTTTTTTTTTTTAATTGAAATCAGACGTTTTTCATTTAACTGCTTCAGAAGTGTGTAGGGGTGAGTCAACACAAAGACTGAATACTTAACAAAATTAATAAGCATGCTTTGAAAAAAATAAGAGTATGTATGAACATATATATGTATGAACAACTTGTAAATTTATGTATGGCTAATTGTGGCCATTCAGTACCTGAAGGGAGCCTGCAAGAAAGATGCAGAGAGACAATTCCCAAGGGATGGAGGGACAGCACACAGGGAATGGCTTCCCACTGCCAGAGGGCAGGGCTGGATGGGATATTGGGAATTAGGAATTGTTCCCTGGGAGGGGCTGGGATGGAATTCCCAGAGCAGCTGTGGCTGCCCCTGGATCCCTGGCAGTGCCCAAGGCCAGGTTGGACATTGGGGCTGGAGCAGCCTGGGACAGTGGAAGGTGTCCCTGCCATGGCAGTGGTTGGAATTGGGTGATTTTTAATTTCCCTCCCACCCCAAACCCAACCTCCTTTGGAAAGAAGGGCACCCCAGGATCTGGGAGCTCCCATGCCATGGGAGCAAAGGGCTGCCAGCTGCACACCTGGGGGCCAGGTGAGGGTCCCCCAAGGCCAAAGGCACCATGGAAGCCCCAGGGAGACAGGAGAGGTGCAGCCATGCCCCTGCCATGGAGTTTGAACCCTGCTGCTCCTGTGCCCCTCCCCTGCAGGACGTAGATAATGTTTAGGACTTAATAGCTGCCTATAACCTTTTATTGTCTGCAAACTGTTTTCAGAAGAAGCTGGTTTTGAGGGAGTATAATCTTTCTGAGAAAAGCAAGCCTGTTGCAGTAATTATCTTTGACAGTTAAATCAACCCTCAACTTTCTTGAAAGGGATGATGGAGGAACAAGCCTTTGCAAGCTGAAGCCTCTCTGGAGCACGAAGCCTCTTTCTTGCCCTCTAAGAATAGCATCCATCCCTCCCAGTCAGCATTCCCTGGAGACTCAGAGCATGCAGGGAGACCTGCAGGAGCAGTGTGTGTGTGCTTGTGCACCTTTGCCAGCCTCTCTGCTCAGCCAAGGTCGTCAAAACCCGACAAAACTCATTACAGGCTGCTTATAATGTCCAGAAATGCCCAGAAGGTTTTGGGTTTTGTTTAATTTGCAGTGGGGAAGGGTAGGCAGGAGCTCAGCAAGGAAGATGTCCAGGCCTAAGCTCCTGCAGTGACCCAAAACTGGCCAAAACTGACCCCTTGGGCACCAGGGGTGGTTTCTCCTCTCCTGTTCCCCTCTGGCCTGGGGGCTGAGCATCAGCATTGCCTAGAGAACACTCTAAGAGAACACTTAGAGAACACTCTAAGTGTTCTCCTCCTGCCCTGCAGTGCCAGAAAACAGGATGGAGGGGTACAAAGCTGGAGAAAACTTCCACTGCCCACTGGAAACCCTCCTTGCCAGCCACCAGAGCAGGATCTCTGCCCTTTGAGTGTCTCCTGTGATAACACCCACAGATCACACACTGAAAAGATGTCAGCAAGAATGAAGGCACGCAAATGAACCTGGCCTTCACCTCCGATTTTGGAGGCTGAGAGCTCCCTGGAAAAGTCTGGGACTGGCCAGAGTTTGAGAGGAGGATTGACACCACGAGGTCACTCCATCTGAGCTGTTCCCTCACATTTTGTAAAACAACCCAGAGGAGGTGACTGAGCCTGTGCTGGTTTGAGGAGCAAAATCAGATACTCTTGGTCTTGTTGGCCTTGCTGCAGGACTCTGCAACCCCTGCAGAAACCCAGCCTTGTGTTTCAGGCCATTTGTGCTCCCCAAATTACTTGCTGTGTCCCCCCTGGGTGTTCACAGCTCCTGAAGGAGGGAATTTTCCCCAGGGCACCAAGGAGATGCTCAGGGGGTGAGTGACCACCCCTGCCAGGGGGAACAGGGGACAGGCAGAGGGAGGCAGCTGAAGCCAAGATCCCTTTACAGTTCCAAGGCAGCCTTCTTGCAGA
>VZTT01042119.1:1273-17168 GCA_013400855.1 Buphagus erythrorhynchus | reverse complement strand
CTTCCCATACTTTAAAGGATATAAACTCTTTCTAGTATCATACACAAAAAACTGCCATCACTGCAATGGCACAGCTGCTTCTATTTAGGAAACTTCATTTCCTTGTGCTTTCAAGCACTACAAAACACCAAAACTCACAATACCACCACATTTTACATATGGACCATCAAAGCAAATAAGGGTTAAGTTTTTGGTCTAGTATCACCTAAGAAGCTCAGAGCAGATTTAGAGCCAAGATGTCTCAAAGAGCAGTCCTACACTATAATCCCAAGCACATCCTTCCATAAAGGTACTTTATTTCAAGATGCACATTTTTCTTCCCAGCTTGGCAGTTCGACTTCTTTTTAAGACCTTTAATTATAGTTCAAATTATGTTCAATTTATTTTTCCATGGCTGTTTTTTCCTGTCTAGTACTCTACTGGCTTTTCCTCTTTCCACAAATGCCAAATGCTTTAAAAATCTCTTCTGTTGTTAGCAAGCAGGAAAGGAGAAGAATTTCTTGAGAGTGTCTCTCTCTTTCTCCGTGGAGGAAACAAAACAGATGTTGTGCTCTCCTCAGGGAGAAGGATCCTATCACAGAGCAGGTGTGAGGGAAGGCTGCTTTGCGTGTGGAGAGGAAAAGAGCAGCATTAAAGGACTTTGATGGAAAAGCATTCTGATGGCAAAAGCATTCAGTTTTTTGAGGTAGAGAGAGGAGTTCATTCCCCTAAAGAAAAGAAGGGATATGGGGAAAGCAGTAAGGAAAATAACACCTTACTGTGCACTGGCAGGAGGAGCAAGGGCTCCTGCCGACTTTCCCAGTATTAATCTAGCATTTTCCTTAAAGCAACAGCTCTGCAAAACAGAGAATGGCATGAAAATGTTTACTTTGTATTTACAAAAGGTTTAATGCTTCAGCAGAATAGGCTATAGACTCCACCTCCCAAAAAATCCAGAGCAAAATGCGTGTTCCTTTTAAACCTCATTATTTCTGAAGGGGGTCAACACTGTATTTTTAAATACTTTAGGTTGACATGACTGGGTAACTTTCATAATCTGAAAGATCCCCTAAGCCCTTCATTGTGACCTCAAAAAATAATTTTAAACATTCCTCAGCATAACACAAAACAATTACTTAAATATAATTTCACCTTTTGAAACACTTCCTTTGTATATATGTGAATAGACAGTGAAGAAATAATAATGTTTGTGTTAACACCAGTAAATCTTAGACAACTCAGGATGAAACAGTGATTCTCTATCACAAATGAGAACAAAGGTCAGAGCAGCTTTCTCCATCTCCATGAAGACTGGTCTACTAATTGAAAGAAAAAAAGTTACATCCTTTGGAGCTCAACTGAGTTTTAATTTTTGTTTTCTCACAGATTACAGTGTATCTTCTCCTGCATGACTTAAGTCAAGTTTGCATAAATGCCAGCTCACTTTTTAGGACACTCATGCATTTACAGGCAGACAGTTTTACCTGCAGAGCTCAATTTAAAAAAAAAGGAGTCATCAAATGAGCTGGTCCCAGTGCTGCTTCCAAGATCAAACTTAAGAAGGGACAGGTGTTCACAGGCATTATTTATATTGAAACACAGGCTCAGATGCATCTCTAGACCCTCCAAACTTCTTCTGTCACTGTCCCCTGGCATCTTTTTTTTCTTTCATGTTGGACTAACGCTACAGCATACAAAACCCTGTTTACTTGGGAATAAAAGAGCTATAGTATTCAGGTACCCTTTTGCTTGTTTAATTCATTTGTTTAATTTTGATGGATGCATTTTTGACAAGTCCTCAGAAAGCAAAATTATCTAGTTTACACAGGGGGCTAAGGGTGCTGGAGGACAGGCAAGACTGCTGCATAACTGCATTCATAAATAGACAACAACCAAATGCTGCTCAAAATTGCTGATAAGGGTCAGCACATTGTATCAGGACCACCACAGTTGCATAGCTGTATAAATATTACCACTGAGAGCAGCAGGAAATAAATGGAGTGCAGCCCCAGAGATGCAGGAGGAGAACACAGAGGCAAAGCTACAGCAGCAGGCCTCTTCAGAAACACCGAAACCTGTGTTCCTGTGAGTCGTATGCCTTGGAGCTGACACCACAGGACAACAATACATCAGATTCAACTGATGCACAACAGAGCACAGACTTCTGTTCTATGGATTAGTTATGGCAGAGCTGCACTGGAACATCTCAGACCACGCCACTGTCACTTCTGCACAACCTTTTTTTTTATTGCAGGCAACAGTGTCATGGTATTACAGAAAAATCCCTTTTCCTTTGAGGAATGAAAAAAATTAAAAGATACTTGTTTTTGTTTTGAGCTGCTCTTGGCTGACAAGCAAGGCCAGCCAAAGTTTGTAAGTGAAAACATTGCCTGGAATAACTACTATCAATATTCTAAGGATCCAATTCAGTTTTACATAGGAACACTATTCTAAAGCAAAGGACAGTTAAAAACATGATTGTTTTCTTTTTGTGGCATCATGTTCTAACCACTAATAGCCATTGTGGCCTCAGTGCCACCTTTCTGAGGCAGCAGCAAAGGGACAAGGGTACAATCTCTGCACTGTGCCAGTACTGCTGCCCTGCAGTGGCCAGGATAGCAGTGATCCAGTCTCCTTGTGTCAGTGGCAGACCACAGAATCTCAGCAAAGCAGGTCACTTCATCAGATCCTACAGAGCTATGATTCATAGGAACAGAAGAAAGATCTCAAGTCCACCACTGTCTTTACACTTTACCTTTTTACTCTTCTTTGCAGTGGAATGACACATGTTCTGCTGCATGGATGAACCTCAGGAAATGCCAAGGAGGCAAGCTAGGTTTGTCTCCATTACCCAAATGCACTCTGTATTTTCTACTTGAGAAAGAAACAGATTAATAAGTTTGGTCCATCAAACAATAAATAATTTGTGCTTACAAATAGATTTGATTTACAACAGCCCAATGGTGCACACTACCAATGCAGCAAGCTGCCTGCTGTAAAAGCAATGCAGTTCTCCAAGTATCAGAAAGCAAAGGGTACAGCTGCTGAAGGATGATGTGAAATTAAAGAGGGAGTGAAATGTGTGGTCTTATTTAATCACACCTGGTGCTTCAATTTTTCAGTAACAGCACCCTGCTAGACTGTGTCAAATCAGTTCTACAAAGAAAAAAATTACAGATGGAAAAATGAATTAACTCTTTCATCCCTGCTGTTAATACATTATCCGAGTCAGTAACACCCTTAGCTGTGGCTGTTAAGGATCCTTTTTTCCCAGATGAAAGGTGCTTGGCATCTGGCTAAACAGAGCTCAGTGGATTACAGGGCTCCTGTGCCAGTAGGTGAGTATGTGCCTCCCACACTGAGAGAAGCACAGGTTTTGGGTGTGTGAATAAACTCTTATATACACAAGAAATCTTCCTGGCCAGAATCAACTTGAAGGACTGAAGTGCCACACTGGGACCAGTCATTTCTATTTGTTTCCTTAGGTGGGTGGCACATATGTGCAGAGAGAGACACAGAGGAAGAAGGACAGCTGGGCACAGCAGAATGCAGAAGGACAAAAAGCAGCTCTTCCCTTGCTTTGGACGCTCTGCTCAGCACAGATTTCCTGTAAGAGGAAAATTTATCCCAGAAATTCTCTGGTTTCTGTTTTCTTTTGGGCTTTCCTTTTTTGAGGATTTTTGTTTGTTTAAGTCTTATTTTACAGTTTCAGTTAATATTAAACACCAAACATTTGATTCTGCAGGCATTGTGTGGTGTGATTTCTGTGTCCTGTTGGCTAGTCACTGTTCCTCATTGTGACCTATGTACTAATAAATCACTTGCAGTAATAGACAGCAAGATTCTCTATCTAATGTAAAAAATGGCATCTGTGGTTGAATGTTCCATTCCTCAGGGAAAAGGGAAAAAAATAATCCTTCTACATGATTTCACCCAGCAGCAGAAAACAAAAAGCCAAGGCATAATTAGTTTAACATAAACATTTTTATATTAAATTCATAGAGAAGAAAATCAAACATGAAAAATAACTATCATGCTTCCATTTTGGTCTCCTCATTGAATTAATGTCACCAGTATAACACTGGATAAAGTAAGATATACAAGGCTACTGTCTGGATGAGCTGTGTGTTTGGAGAGAAGCTAATTTTTAGAGGGCAGATAATTCTTTATGCAAGTGTTACATGTTTAAGAAATTGGCATTTATTTGGACATATTGTCTCACAAGATGTCTAGTTTTTACAGTACGGATTCAGCCAATTTACTGAAAATATTAGGGCATTCACCAAAAACCTGAGAATAATTTTAAGAACATTGTAGTCTCTTCATCATTATTTGTATAACTCATACTCAAAGTGATTATCACACCAAGGAGTATTTTTTAATAAATAAAAAGGCATTGTAAAAGACCTCCATAAACAGGTGATGCTAACACTGCAACACAAGTGATTAATTTAAACCAGGAATATCTGAAACTCTCAATATAATCACAGTTTAAATTAAGACAAAGGAACCCTTGGTTTAAATCAGTTTTACTCTTGTTTTACATTTTTAATCTGTAGTATATTCCTTCAGTGGACTGAACCAAAAGAGAGAACTGAAATGGACTTCAAAAAAATAATCTAGTCTACCCCTTCAATCGAGGCAAAGACAAATATCCACACAGGTGACTCTTACTTATTCCTCACACCTACCACTCTTCTCCAGTTCCCCCAATTACTCCATTACAATATGCTTATGCTACGTTTCTAATACCCAAACTAAACCTCCTTAGGTGCAAACTGAACCAATTCCTTTTCCTCCTTCCTCTGGTTAGGTGGAGATGGTATGGGAAAACACCCTATGATTTAATATTAAAAGAAACCTTTAATACACTTCGAAGATTGTCTCTCTTTCCATCTTTGTCCTTGCATCCTGGACCCAACTCTTTCAATATTTTCTTACTGGTCTTTTCTAAATCTCTGCTCACTCCTACTGCTCTTTTTCTGGCATTCTCCAGTTTATCTATACTGTTCCATGGTGTGAAGCCAGCTCTGGACACTATCCCAGCAGAGCGCCAGCCAGCCAGCAGAAAAGACTGAAGGGTGTCCTATGGCTTACACACAAGACTCTGACTTAGATTAGTCTGCTTTCTTCCCCATTTTCTCTGCCAGCCATATCACAGCATGACTCATATTCAGCTTATGATAGCCCAACATCACATGCTCTCTCACTGTTACTTACTCAGATATCCCTTGCCTGCATACACACATTTGTTTTCCCTTCCTGGGGAAAACACTTCACTGAAGGCCTTACTTGTATCTGCTGAATTCCCATTTTACTAATTTTAACCACTTCTGCGTTTTGTGAAGACCACTCAGGACTCTAAACCTGACCTCCACAATATCCAAAGCCTACTGGAGCTGGAGCTTTTAGTCCCTTGCACACTGCTCTCTCCAGCCCATTGTCCAAGACACTAATGAAAACCATGAGCAGCACCAACCTGGGGCAGAACGTAACAACAGCAGCACTGCACTCCAGGCCGCCTCACCATCTGCCAAGTGAACAATAACTGCTTCTTGGACACTGCTTCAAGGAGTCCTTCATCTGCCTCACCATAATTTCACCTCGATTATTTTTTAACCTGTTTACTTGTAAGAAGGCTACATAGCTTTCCACAACACTATCAAAAGCTTTACTAAAGACACACCTACTATTTCTGTCTCCTACATGTCTTATTTTACTCAAAAAGGAAATTATAAAGGTTTGACACATTTTTTTTCCTAATAAATCCACACTGGCTGTTTTTCCATCAGCTTATTACCCTCTAGGTGTTTAGAAATTGATTAATAATTTTCAGGAGCATTTCACCATGTATCAAAGTTAAGCTGACAGGCTTCCTCATTTTCATGTTTAAATTTGCCCTTCCTCATCCTTCACAAATTCTTAAAAGGTAAAGTTCAGGGATGGTCTCATCTGAGGTACACAAGGGACATTTTCAAGAGACCCTGGTGATTTGACTGTGTCCAGTTTTCCTCCATTATTTCATCTCTGTTCCCCATTCCAGCTTGTGTTCTTTTCCCTCAGTGTAAGTTAACTTAAACTGTTGCTAGTATCCCATCACAATTAGCCTGTCTGGGAAAACTGAATCCAAGAAAGGCTGGTGTTCATCCTCTTCTTTGTGACCAGCTTTTGTCTTGTTGCCCACAAAGTAACAGCACTCTAACTTCCTACATCTTTCCCTTATTTCTACAGCATTGAAAAACCAGAATTTTAATACCCATTGTAGTTGCTCATTGAACTAACTGTTAAGTGTTACTTGTCCAATTTTTCCTTTACCAGTGCATTATCTTGTTGTCATTAGTTATAGAATTCCTGATTTTCAAGTTATTGCAGAAGGTCTGAAGTACTTTTTGTATTTTGTGGTTTTGCTCTTCAGTGGAACAGTCTGCTGCCATGTCCATAGAATCTTGCCTTCTAAAAACCTATCAGTTCCCTTGAACTTTCTTTTCCCTCCCTTCCTAGCCCTTACCTATCAATTCCAAAGTTCAAAGAAACAAGCTCTTTTAAAGTCCTTTGACATTATTCAGCTGCTTTTACTCATTCCTTCCTTTCCTCCAGATCGGAAACTCTTTTGTGATCATTTTCACTCACGTTGTCTTCTGTCTTCAAATTCTCAGTCACTTTCTTCTTACAACTCAGAATAAAACATAAAGTAAATTCTTTCACTAATTTCCTTTGCCTTAAGAAACAAAAGTAACCCTCTTTAGCTTTTAACTCTTGTTAGACAGCCTGGACAAGATTCACTTGACCGAGGGTAGGCACGTATTCAGCTTGTCACTCCAAAGAGACCAGGCTCTCCCAGGCTGAGATTCAACTTAGTAAATGTAGTAAATGCCTAAAGAAAATCATATGAAACATCTCGAATGGTTCATATTTTTCCTAGAGTGACCCACAGTGGGCAATTAGCTCACACACTGGCACCTATCAATCATAGAACTGTGCTGGATGAAAGGGACCTCTGGAGGTCTCCAGTCCAACTTCCTGAGAGCAGGAATAGTGTTAGGGCAGGCTGTACTGGGCTGTGTCCAGTCGAGTTTGGAATATCTACAAGGATGGAGATCAACACCTTCCCTGGGCCCATTCCACTGTTTCATCACTCTTTCTCTCCACCTTATATTTTGTTAGAATTTTCTGCATTACAAGTTGGGTTCCTTACTTCTTGTTCTGGTCTTGTGGCATCTGGGAAGAGTCTGGTTCTGCCTTTTCTCCACTCTCCCAATAGGCTGCTGCAGATGTAAGATGTTTCCCCCAGAACCTTGTCCTCAGACTGAACAAATCCCGCCCTCACCCTCTTTTCCTTCATCATGTGCTCCAGACCGTGACTGCCTTGGGGACCTATTCCATGGACCTACTCCAGTTTGTCATTGTCTTTCCTGTGCTGAGCACAGAACTGCATAGACTGCTCAAGATATCATCACTAAACAGAATGGAATGATCAGTTCCCTTAATCTGCTGACTATTACACTGCTGCTTGTACAGCCCAGGATGTTCTTGTCCCCCTTTATAGTGAGGACATTGCTCGTTTGTATTTAAATTGCTGTTTATCAAGACCCCAAGGTATTTTTCAGCAAAGCACTACCCAACAGCTTAATGCCTTTTTTATATTGTGGTGACCAAAACTGCCCCCAGCACTCGAGGTGAGGCTGCCCCAGTGCAGAGCAGAGCAGAACAATCCCCTGCCCTGCCTGGCTGGCAATGCTGTGCCTGATTCCCCCCAGGACAGGGTTGGCCCTCCTGGCTGCCAGGGCACTGCAGGCTCATGTTCAACTTGCCAATGACCAGAACCCCCAGGTTCCTTTCCATGGCACTGCTTTCCAGCCTCTCATTCCCCAGTCTGTACAAACAGCCAGGGCTGCCCCATCCCAGGTGCAGAATCTGGCACTTTCCCTTGTTAAACTTCACAGTTGCTGACTTCCCAGTCCTTTTAATTTGTCGAGGTCTCTCTGCAGGGCCTCTCTACCCTCAAGAGAGTTGGCAGCTCCTCCCAGTTCAGTGTCTTCAGCAAGCTTACCTAGTATTCCCTTTAGTCCTGCATCCAGGTCATTAATGAAGATGTTGAAGAGCACAGGGCCAAGGAAGGAGCCCTGTGGAACCCCACCAGTGACAGGTCACCAGTCTGATGTGACTCCATTCACTTACAACCCTTTCTGCCTGACCCTGAGCCAGCTGCCCACCCATCACACAACACGATTGTTCTGATGTGTGGTGGACATTTTGTCCAGAAGCATCCTGTGGGAGTCAGTATCCAAAAGCTTTGCCTTTTTAAAAAAACAAATTATGTTTTACTGGCTTTCCTAGATCAGCTAGGTGAATTACCCTGCCCTAGAAGGAAATCAGGTTTGACAAGCAGGACTTTCCTCTCATGAAGCCATGCTGACTGCGACTGACTTGTCCTAAGCTTGTGGGCAGTAGAAAACAAATATTAGTGAAGGTTTCAGCTTGTTGATACAAACTTAAAGACAGCATGTATAAATAAGTATGACATTTCTTATTCAGTTAATACAACCTACATATATTTATTTACATGATTTGCACTTTCACACACTACTCTTGATGGATTTCCTTTCCTTACAGTTTCATTATATTTGGACATGGGTAATAATAGATTATTCTAGGTAATTTTTTTTTTATTACTTGGGATTCATATTAAGTTCTAGTTATAAAGCAGATGTTAGTGTAAAAGTGAAATGCAATAAAAATGTTGAAGAACAGTATTTTCCAAATAAGCTACAAAATCAAGGCAAAAATAAGCTTATCATTAAACTTTTAAGTAACCAGTCTCATTAAGCAAGGAGGCATTACCTTGGTGAACTGCACATGAGTTCTGGTTGCCATATTTCTCAAAAGCATAGAACTGGCAGATCTCATCCTCTACCACAGATTTTGTTTATAGATTCAAAGAGGAAAACAAGCTTTTCAGCTTTTTTTTCTCCTCCCAAGTGGTTTCTTATTTTTCAATGAACCAGTCACTGAACTGAAATAGCTGAACAAACATGAAAAAGATATTATCTCTGCACCTGCAGAAGTAAAAAAAGTTTAGTTCTTCAACAACAGGTGTTTAACCAGTGACTTTCACCAAATCTGTTGTCTGACTTCCGTTGTGTTTCAGCAGCAGCCACTGCTATATGTGGATAAATAGAAATGTAAGTAATTACAAGAACCTGTATGATCTAATTTTGCTGTCTGAAGTTCAAATAAATCCAATGTACACTTCCTTAAAAAAGCAAATATGTAGCACAGTTTTAATTTAAAATCACATTAAATATTCCATATCCACTTTGCACTGCACAATTTGCAACTGCTGGAAATACCGCGGTATGTTAATACAATTTTAGTTCTTTTATTTTTTTTTTTTTTAAGAGGAAGAAAAAAAGTTACCCATGGCAGAGAACTTGCTGTGAAAGAAGACAGAGAAGCATTTGCTGCCTCACCCCTCAAAGAATCCAAGTACATGCTGAGGGCAAGAAACACTAATGGGGTACCTGTGAATAAAACCATCTTTCAGTATTCAGAACTATGTTGAAATAACTTTTGAGCAAATGTTGCTGGCTTCAAAAAGCTTTTATTTCATGTTTTTGCAATTGTTACACAGGTTTTAAAATATCAAGCTATTCAATCTGTAACATATACATATTGCTTCACTACTGCCAGTATGGTTCAACCTGGCCTCTTTGCATGAAATCTGACATTTTTACTATCTCAGATACTGCTGTGAACCAAAAAGCTGAATGTGTCAAACAATGCTTTTAAAACTCACAAATTGGTGTGCACTTGTAATAGTTTATTTGTCTCTATCTTCCCTTAATTATAAATGAAAATTCCTCCAAATTTTGCACAGGCTAAGTTGGACAATAAAGAGAACAGTTCAAAATAGAAAACACAGATGCTAAAATACATAACTCTGGGCATGGATGAATTTTATTTTCTGTTTGGCACATCTGTCAAGTACCTAGATCTGATGTGCTGATAAAACAAGACAGCTTACGGCAATAAACATGTCAGATCCATCTGTTCTTCAAGACATTGAGAAGAAAAAGGATGGCTCCCTGTGGTATTCTGTACACTTGAGACCACTCTGGAGAGGTTTCCCTCTGCTGCTGACAGCAATTCAGCTCTACCAGCCTAAGCCAGTGGGTTTCCAACCTTGCTCCCAGTGTTCCACCTGGGCACGTTGTGTACCCATGGCTTCCTCTACCTTGTGAGAATTGGTTGCTGGGGCAGGGATGTAACTGTACTGGAAAGGCCTTGCAAAGTCAAGAAACAAAACCCAGAAAACAAGAATGAAGCCAATACTGAAATTACCTAACCCAAGATCCTGGTTCCTGCTGTGGCACTCAGCAGCTGCAGACACCTCACTCTGCATCTCAGACCTGGCTTGTACCCCTTGTGTCTTCCCCTTTTGCAGAGCCACAGCATCCCTTCTCACACCATTTCCCGTCTACTTGCAGAAACTCACACTGTAAATACACCAGTCAGGGCAGCTTGTATATCCCTGAAAACATAGCCAGTGGTCTAAACAACTGAAGGTGACCCTGAGCAGACAACAGCTGCTCCAGTGTGTGCCACCATTTGCCCAGCTCACCAGAGTGTGGCTGCAGCCAATGCTGAGCTACAACACTGGCAGCTACCAAAGAGCCACCCACTGCATGGCTCCAATATGGACCACACCAGCTGGAGCAGAACAAGCACAGAAACAGCTGAGAGGGCTGAGGTGCTAACGACAGAAATCATCCTCAAGCAGTGCTTTAACAAAAGCCACGTTTCAGCCACCTGCAGCCACATTCAAGGGGTTTGGCACCGATCCAGGGGATGTGCTACTTTCTCATAGGAAGGTAGAATTAAAGGGTTTTTCACAGGATATATACAACCCTCTGATACTGGGTGGATTATAATTATCTTTCACTCAAGAAACACCCTTTTATTTCTTGATTTTGACTGGCAGGAGAAAAGAGGGAAGGAGGTCTCCAGCTTAAATGAACATAGGAGCCCCAGATAAAATGCAAAAAGTTCAGCTGCTTTCTGGAGAGAGCAGCCCTCAGTTTTGGCCATATGAATGTAAGAAATAAGTGTGCAAAGACTCCTTTATATCATATACTAGTCAAATATCCATATTACAGAAGCCATTTGAAAAGCAAATATCCAAGAAATCACAGCTCACTGGAAAAGATTCTGCTTTGCTCTGCCTCTCCAGATTAGTCAAAATTTGAGAGGTTTTTAAACTTTGTTTCAACTTTCCCCTAAACACTTAAACCTAACATTGAGCTGCTGTTGTTCAACGAAGGCTGTAAAAGTTCTTGTGAGAATCCCTAGCTCTGGATGGAAAAATGCTAATTCTCCCAAAGCAGGATGGTCAAACAACCTGTCATCCAACACACTGGACTCCATATGCAGGACACACAAGAGTAGGGCACAGATGAGATGAGATGAGATGAGATGAGATGAGATGAGATGAGATGAGATGAGATGAGATGAGATGAGATAGAAAGGGCCCATGGAGTTGGAAGGATGCCCTTTCCAGAAACTGCAGCCTCTGCCACGCATTGCCAGACTGAGCTGGTCTGGAGATCCCAGGTGTGCATGCATGGATGTAGAACTTGGATGGTGTCATAGGTTACAATATAAGATGTAACCAAACCTATGTATTCTATCCCCATCTTCATCTTCACCAGTATTCTTTATCTCTTCCACAACCCATCCCTCATAACTCCCTCCAGGGGGTATCTTCTGCTAATGGGCCAGCAAGTCTCACTGCATGACTCACAAAATTACATCATCCCACTGTGAAATGCTCCGCCCAGGGGAAGGAACGAAGCCTTCCTACCCTGATATAATCTAAGGCTTGGAATACCACGAGGAGCCTTACCTACTGGATTCCCAGAGCACAAGAGCTGCATAACCACCACTGGACCTTCAGAGGAAGACCAGACCCTTCTACAGGATCACTGCTTCAACAGAACCACATCTATCATTTCATCAGGACTGCAACCATGATTTAATTGGACAGCTACCACCACCCTGAAGAACAGGGGTCAGGTTGGGTCCTGAGTCTGTCAGTTTAAGCCAGTGTTTTCTGCCTTTATTTTAATTTTCCTATTTAATTGTAGTACTGACTTGGAATCTCCCACTGGTTTGTTTTCAAACTAGTACAGAAGGGCAAGTGAATTTGTATAAATTAGGTTTGCCTCCAGCTTATTATGCAGCACGTACCTAAACAGCCAGAATGACAGGGCTATGGTGAAGCCCTGCAAAAACCCAGGCAAACCAGAGAAGTCTTGCAATGCATGAGAGGACAAAGCTGGATCAGACCCATACTGACTCATTCTGCTAAGCAGCAGAAGCAAAGGATTAAGTACATCACCCACTGTAGTTAAAGAAAGTCATGCACATTATCAGTTGCTTTAAAAAGGCTGGCAAAAACTGTGAAGGAAAAAACCAAGCAATCAGAGTTGAGGGTCTGATTACTGAAACCCAGAAATATCCTTTTAGAAAGCTGGCCTTATTTGCTGCAAATCAGTTTCAGCAGGCAATTTGAAGCTATCACACCAGCATGCTGTTATATGTAAGTTAATAAGCATTTACTACTGATGGTTTCTGCAGTGGCTGTTTAATTTTTAATCATATCCTTAATTTAGTGTTTACAGTTTTATCCAATTAGAGTATGTGCATGTGTGTGCATCTGTGACAGGGAGAACATGGAAACCTGCATTTAATCAGAAGCACAAAGCCTTGCTCTTTAAATTACAAGATACATATGTCTCCTGCTTGAATTTTTTTCACATAGCCCTCTTATTTTCCAGGAGAATGTCATCTCAGGCTGTTATGTTGCACCATTCTGCTGTTAGAAATGGGCACCACTGACCTCTCTGTGCAATGCTGTACCTGGAGTTTGGAACTGAATGTCATTAAAATAGGCAGTGCTAAGAACTAGGCAGTTTTTCTGGCACTTTCCTGAACAGAAATCCCAGCACTGCTTTTTCTCTGTAGATCAGGCATTTAGGTAACACCCTGAATCACCCTCATCCTTCTCATCCACGTTGCAACCTTTTATTAGATTCTTGCAGTCAGAAAAACTAGATGCACTGAAGGGATGGAAAATGGACCATTTATTTTTAAGCAGTGAAAATTTTTCATGGTGATCAACAGTAAAGTTTTCAATTACAGAGGGAGAGTAAATAAATCAAATGATAGAGCTTCAAAGAAACCTGGGTGATGGAAGGACAGAGATTGGAACATCTTGGAGCCCAAGAGATGAGCTAATCACAAATAAAACAATATTACATTCCTATTACTACCTGACATGCTGTTTGGTGTAATGCCAGTGATTAACTAAAATATAAAAAAGGAGTGCCAGAAATGCACTCAACAGAGGCATAATTTGGTTGATATGGATCCTGGCAGAGCCCTCAGGAGGTGATCTGACACCCAGCACAACTCCTTGTGCCTTCCACATTCACACTGCCTCCGGTCACAGGCTCAGCTGTACAGCAAATTAGGACAGGCAGCAACAGGACTGCACAATCCTCAGACAGAGACTGCTCTCACTCCCAGCAGGCAGAGGCTGAAGAGAAAAGGCAGGAACCTTTGTTTCTCCCATGTAGCACCTCCTTCAAGGAGAGATGATGGCAGGTACCTGAAGAGCTCCACAGCAAAGGGTTTAAATGGAGGTAGATGACCAGGGCTCACAGCCTTCTGCTGTGTTCATGGCTCAACATCTGGATGTTCACATCCCACTACAGCTGTATTCCCTGCAGCCTTAAGAGCTATGCTGAAAAACCCAGACTGCCATCTGCTTTATTTTGCTCTCAGGAATTGAAAAAAAAGATGCAATTATATCCCTCTGTAAATATAATACCTTCAATTTCACTTCTTTTTCTCTGCAGCACAAGGAAGGTAAAGATAGGAAATCAATACGTTCATAGAAAAAATAAACAACTAAAGTTCCCATAAGAGGAAGAAACTACAGGGCTATGGCTATAGATGGCTTAACAATGGCAGAACAAGTTGGATTAATGTGCTGAGGTAAAAGACTAACAAATGGAGAGGGATAAACTGCTTTTAGAGCAAATGCTACAGATTACAGCACCCTTTTTCAGAAGCCACTGCACTCTGCAGCCAAAGCACAGAGAGGGTGCACATGGCCTTTGCAGAGGAATTGTTCCTAAAAACACCCATCCCAGGAACATCAGTGAAGAGCAGCCCTATGCTCCAGGAACTGGACTCCTGTGTTTAAAACAAAAGCTGTTGGCATCAGCCAGGCAGCTCAAAAAGGCAGCTCCAGCTCTTGTTTTCTTCTTTGCCCCTGGGAGCAGGAACTTGCAGCACGGAAGGAGGAGACTGTGTAATAAAAAGGAGACAGGAAGGTCTCCAGTAGGCTCTGAGTCCTAAAGATAGCAATGAAACTAGCATGAAGGGAAGGAGGAAATCACCCTCCCACATGAGAGGAAACCCCAAAATAAAACATTTTGGCAGATGGTAAAGGCTTTAGTATTCAATAAAAAGAATGAGCTGCATGAGAATGCAAGAGAGCTTTAAAGGAGACACAGAAAGCCCAAACAAAAGACTTATGAAGATGCTTGTTTTTGTCAGTCGCCCTTCTGCATCACTATTCCATTTTTGATAGGTTTTACTGGCTTTTCTATTTAATTGAAACTACGCATTAAATAATTATATGAAACAGAAGAAGTTTTCAGTAAGTTTTCTGAATTATAAAGTAAAAGTTCAGTTCCTAGTGGGCATTCCATCTGAGGCTCTCAGCCTGGTCCTGGCCTTCCTGTCTAAGACTGGATCCAGCTCCACAGAGGCAAAAAATCCACAATCATAAAAAAAACAATAAAAATCGTTTAATATTTGTATCAGGCTTAACCATATCCAGATGAAAGAAGAACTCAGAGGACTAAGATCTGTCTAACTGCAGCTATTAAAGCACTCATGTCTGAGAAAAACTGCAGAAGTGAAGGTAAGTTGTAAACCTAGCCCAAGACAATATATAAAATGCATCCATGTCTGCTTCAGACTAAAGGATTATTCAAATTACAACTAAGAAAACAACCCCAAAACCCTTAACTCAAAACACACAACTCCTTAAATGTTCACCTATGAACACCTAAATGTTGCTTTAATTCTACTACCAGTGAATAGTAATTAGGCTCAATTAAAAAAAAAGTTAATAAAAAGTAATAGAATATGAAAGATGATGTTATCACTTGCAGAAAAAGAAGCGCAATTTAAACGCATGGCATAACCAGATTTTGCTAACAGATACAGATAAAGAAATAAAATTACTATACTAAGGCAGTACAAGTCTGCTGTCAAATTAGCACTGGATAACATAATTTGTTACGTGCTTCATGCTGAAAAGCAAAAAGTAAGAAAAATTACTGCCTACCTTTCCTCTATTAAATTTAGGTGTCCCAAATTAAATAGCAAGTCCTCCATCTGACAGAGGCAGGAAGTTCCAGAGGGCAGTATATTGCACCTATTATGGGCACTTGTTTTAGAAGGGCACAGATTACCTCTGGGGGTGGGTTTTGTTCTTTGTTGATTATTTGAGGAAGGTGTACAATGAGTTCAATTGGACACCAAAGTTTTAGCTGGATAAGGCAAGATGCGATAAAGACTCTTCAAACTGCTTAAGCTAAAAGACAATATAATTGTTTTTATCTTTGATTATACCATTTTAGCATAGAGCATGACTATAAAGAATAAGATGAAAGTGCAGCTTTTATTTTCATTTCCAGCAGTGATTATGAAATTAGGATTGCAAATAACACAGGCAGTGCACATCATCTGTAGCCGGTGGGGGGTCTTTGGTCGACCCCAAATCTGCCTGATCGAGCCAGAGTCAGTTATCCTGCAAGGGACAGCTTCCCCTGGAGTC
>VZTT01042117.1:5287-48326 GCA_013400855.1 Buphagus erythrorhynchus | reverse complement strand
TAAAACAAAGATTGCAAATTGCTGAACTATATAAAATGACTGAAAACTCTGGCCTTTACTCCTGCTTTCCTTCATCTCCTTTATATGCTGCATAATTAGCACTCTACTCTGATGATGAATTCAAGGTAGGAACTCACTAATTTACACTAAGTTACATTACTTAAATAATTATGAACTTTTTTATTTATAATGATGATATCTAAATAATTATGAACTTTTTTAAAACTTTCAGATTTTACAAAAGCTAGAATATCCCTTCTACTAAAGTGAAGATAAGTAAAAAATAAAATTAGAATAAGTGTTAACACCTTGGCCTCAAAATTAGGAATGAGAATAGGAGCTTACTGTGAGACAAATCTCTATAATTCATATGCAGAAATAAGAAGACTGGGGAGAGTAAGGGAAGCAATAAACCTGGAGATTTATTACCTGCATATCCATTAGTCTACATCCTTGATGCTAAAATGGAGTTTGCCATCCTTCCTGTACTTTGCAGGAGCTTGTTATATAATTGCTAGATTCGTACTGATCTTTGCAAGGGGTAGAAGCCAATGGTTTGGGGCTGAAAAGAAATTAAGAGTGGTGACCTGCTTTCCTCCTGATAGGGCTGTGTTTTCACTGCTCTGCACTTTCCCTCCAGTAATTTTGACATGAGGAGGAAGGACCTCGTTTAACATTATCTGTCAAGCAGAGCATGCAATGACAGGATTTTATGAGAACTCCAGGACGCATGGTTAAAGTTCAGAAATGATAAGTAGTAAAGTGATTGCCTCTATTACAAAAAAAGAAAAAGGCATCCTCTTGGCCATGCTAAGTGACTCTACGTTTGCATGTCTGATGTGATAGCCCTTGCATGCTAAAATCTGAGGAGTGCACAAGAAAACAATATGAAGCTTCAAAATTTTATTGAAGAAAGAAGTTTTCTGACTTGTTGATGAGAAATGGCCTATTACAGACCTGTTCTATTCTAATAGCATTGGAGCAGGCTATTCTATAAGGACCATTGAACAGATACCTATTTTGGCTATTAAGCCATATAACCCTGTGTCTGAACATGATTTTCCCTTTTTCCCTAAATGCACTTACAGAAAATTAACATAATCGAATTACAATGTCTTAAATAATATCACTATGAATTCAAATATACAATTCTTTTATTTAAAACAAACAAAAAAAATAAAGGTCTGCAGTAATTGTGGATTTTTAAAAAATTTCTCTGGAATATCCAGCAAATTAAATGGGCCATAAGGTCCTGTGAAGTTCCTTTCTCGACTGAAAAACAGATTGAGTATTGCACAGCTATTGCAAATCATATATTGTATATAAGCAGTAACTCAACCAGTTATTGGTTCTGGTGGTAAGGGAAATCTGCTAAATTCTATTTGGGATACCCAAAAGGTTCAAACAAAGGAGGTATGTTTTGGATTGCCATATTAGACATTATCTATTTATGCACATTTCCATAACAAGATAATACAGATATTTATAGTGAAGGAGATGTAAACTTGTAGCAGTTTCACTTAAGAAAAGCTCGTATCATATTCTGAGACCACACAACCCTGCATGCAATTTACATATTGTAAATATGTATTTATATATTTTCAACATGCAAAGCCATAAAAAGACACACGTGTCCCCTTCACCTTCTTACCCATTAAACTTATCCATACATCACTGGCTTCCCCTCACTCAAAAAATATTTTTTGTTGGCAGAAACCAAGTGATAGGCAGCAAAGCTATAGGCACTCATGCCCACTTGACATCTCCTTAGAGAGATCCCTTAGTGAACTCTCTATCTCACCATTGCTTTATCCCTGTCAACACAGCTTTAAAAGTATAAACCCCTGATTTTAAACATCTAAATAGGCAGCTATTTTGTGAGTGTAATGTGTCAAACTATCACAGCAGGGATATCTTTTTATGAACAGATTATCTGATTTTAAAATAATGTAATTCTATTTATTTAAAAACATTTTCCACAATTAATGTCCATTTCTTCTAAGATAGACTTGCCCAAAGACATTGCTACAGATAGGATTTTCTCACTTGTTAAAAAAATATATATTTGTCCCCTACCATTTCAGCAGGGTATATTAGAAAAAACACTGAGCTGGTAAAAGTAAGTAAGAAACTGTGGAAAGCAAGTTATTCGTGTCTATAGTTTTGTGTCTATAGTAACTTGTTAATGGAAATAAAACATACAAGAAGGGAGAAAAAAAAGCCAAAAAACCCCCCCAAAACTATATAAAATCGCTTACATAAATGGATCAAAACAAGGCCATAGAAGGACTCTTCCATCTTCTGACTTATTTACATCCCTAAAACCAGCATAAAGATTGAATTAGAGTGGAGTAAATTAGACTAGATTAGAAAGCAGAGGGAGGAGATAAAGAGGAGAACTTATGGAAAATGGTCCCAGAGCTCTCTTTTGCAAAGGATGAAGTCACTATCACATTAAGTGAATGACAATTCAGTAACCAAACTGCCACCAGCTTGTATAAGACCAAAATTTTCAATCTATTGACACAAATATATACACACTGAAATACAAAGATATAAAAAAGGGAAAGTGTGGGAGGCAAAGATTCCCCCTAGCTCTCTAATCATATCTTTGTCAAAGTTAGGGAGATAACACTGCAGATTGGTGGATTTTAAATTATATTGCACTTGTCCATACATAAAAATTTGCACTGCTGTCTAGAGATGGTCCTATGATTATGACAAAGGTATTTGAGTGGCACTCAGAAAGACTTGCAATCTTACCAGAAGTTACAGACNCCACAATTTCTGGGGGCAGGAAGAACTTATCCTGGGCTAGGACATGACAGGGACAGCAGAGAAGGGAGGGGTCTATGTGAGAACCTAAGCACAACATTTGCCAGGGCATGGGGGCACTTTTATTAGTTTGGGTTTACAAACGGAGATAGAATGTTTTCTCTTAAAAAAAAAAAAACAAACAAAACAAGCAAACAAAACCAAAAACAAACCCCAAAAACAAAAATCCCCCCCAAAAAACAGAAAAACACTAAAAAAAATCCCCACCTTATGCACAAAACAAAAGCAACTGTCACGTTTCCACTACAAAACTAAGTTTTTGCATTTGTGTACAAAGTGCAGTGCACAATTTCACAGTCCTCCTGTGGAAGCAATATGGAATGTGAAATCACATGTAGCTGTATATAAGGAGGTTATACTAAGGTCAGTGTTGGTCTCTTCACCNAAAAACAAAAACCAAAAACAAAAATCCCCCCCCAAAAAACAGAAAAAAACTAAAAAAAATCCCGACCTTACGCACAAAACAAAAGCAACTGTCATGTTTCCGCTACAAAACTAAGTAAGTTTTTGCATTTGTGTACAAAGTGCAGTGCACAATTTCACAGTCCTCCTGTGGAAGCAATATGGAATGTGAAATCACATGTAGCTGTATATAAGGAGGTTATACTAAGGTCAGTGTTGGTCTCTTCACCAGTAACAAGTGACAGGATGAGAGAAAATGGCCCTAAGTTGTGCCAGGGGAGGCTTAGATTGAATATTGGGAAAAAATTCTTCACAGAAAGGTTTGTAAAGCATTGGAACAGATTCCCCAGGGATATGAAGGACTCACCATCACTGCAAATATTCAAAAAAGCTGTGGGTATGGCACTTAAGAAAGGATTTGACAGCAAATATGATGGTGGTGCTAAGCTGACAGTTGACTTATAATCTTAAAGGTCTTTTCCAACCTTAAGGATTCTTTGATTCTATGATATATGTCCACACTTATACTAGTCTTTCTAGTTTCACTTACACTCAGTGTCAAATAATAAACTGCCCAAGGTTCACTGGATGATTGACCATCTCAAGGTAGATATGCAAAATTAGTCAGCTCTGTAGGAATCTGTATGTTGCATTTTTTTTCTCTTTGATAATGTTAAAGGGACCATAAAATTACCATATACACCTGAAACTACACACTGTGCGTCTATTTATACACACGTATTCATATAAAAAGCACTTATGGTTGTAATATCCTCTGAACAATTTCAAGAAGCAAAAACAGCTGCCAGAGATTAATTTTACATAGATGCTCTCCCCTCACTACATTTCAAATACTCATGGTCCATTCACCAACTGCAAAGTTGAAGAAAGGTAGGAAGAGGTTAGAACTGCCAGTGAATCCATCTAAAATTATAATCCTCAGAAAAGAGACTCTGCTTTCACAGCTGACCTGCTTCACAGCTATCATTCCAACTCCAGTATGTCAAATTCAAAATTTCAACATGTTACCAAGAATTTCTTCAATGCATCAATAGCTATCAGTAATCATTCAGATACTAGAACCGAATGTATTTATTAGCTCACAGTCTACCCCACAGCATTTCTGAGATCAAGAGGTGTGTGAATCACCTTGCATGATGCATGATCTTCTGCAGATGGCATAAATGCAAGTTATTCTCTAGATATATTGGCTATTCTATACATACACATGGAACTGGGCCCATCTTGCCCCTAAAATCAGAAGAAATGTGTCTTTAAACTGGATCTGCTACCCTATCTTTCAGTTGTCATGCTAGCCTAGCCCAATGAGACACAAGCACCTAGTCTGTTGCTACTAGGGAGCTGGAATATGGGTTTGTTGCCTATGTTAGGTAAAGTGTCTCCTCTTTAAGATACTCTTGACACTCCTGACAAAAGTAAATAGCAATTTAGATATATATAAAAAAATATTCATTTTCATTAAGCTCTTAAAAACTTTCCACCTTTTTTATAAGTAAACAACTTGTAAAAGAAGATAAAGTCCTTACAGACTACAATATTAACAATAATATTTACTTGCCTTAAATGGCTTAATTTTATCAGAAATTAATAAATAGTATTAATAGAAGTAATATATATATATAACAGGGGCTGGTAACACCATCTGCCAACAGTCAAGACAAGCAATTATCAATGAGAGTCAGAGTCCAACCAGGGAATCTTTTCAAAAGCAGAAGGAGATGGAACCAGAGGTCTGTTGCAGTTTTTTACTTCAAGTTAATTCTTGATTTATGGAAGAAGGGAGGCTTCTAAAGTCAAATAATGTGACTATTAAGTGTGGGAGTAATCTTTCTGTCTGGTACAGGAGGAGGGAGAACAGGATGGGGAAGATGATTTTCTCAGGATGAGGTCCATTCTTTGCAAGAGGGCTGTGCTGGCCCCTGGAGTTTCCCTAAATACAATTGCACAATTCATGGCAGATTTTGTAATGCAGAGACAGAGATTTTGAAATTTATCTGAGGTTGCCTGAACAGTTTCTGGTTTTGTTGAATTTTGCCAGTGACACATTTTAGACTATCCTCTGTAGACAATATCACAACACAAAAATGGAGGTAGTGGAAGAAAGGGCTTAAATCCTATGTCTTGTATTTTGCCCTCTATCTTTCAAAGTATATTGCAAGCACAACTGTATCTTTTTGTCCTGAGTGAATAAAGAATGGCAACAAATCTGTTTCACAAAGAAAAGCATGATAAAACTTTGCAATGAGAGAGTGAGACTATTATGGCACTGCTGGTCCTTCAGTCCTATTTTCTGAAATGACCAGAAACCTGCTAATTCCCACCCCCAAAAAACTATGCTTAGTGAGTTCAAGGCTTCAGTAGAAAATAACTATGGGCTTCTGAAACTATCTTAATAAGATTCAGTAAAAAAAAAAAAAAAAAAAGCTACATTTAATTTCATAATCACAGTCAGCTTACTATCATTAACAATGTTTTTCTTATATCCCCAAACAAATCATGATTAATAGCAAAAAGCTCCAGGACATAAAAGGTAATTTATTAAGTATCAGAATTCTGTTAATTAAGAGCTGTATTTGTATTGTACCATCATTATTATAACATTGTTTTTAGTATCACTGACATGAAGAAGATCAAGATTTAAGTCTGAGACTCATATCTCATCCATATGACAACTGCATAAATTACCACTTAAAGCATCAATATTCTGCCAATACATCTCTATGGCAAATATGCAAATTAATATGAATAATGTCAGGTACTGACCATCTTATTCTTAATATGGAAACATTTCTACATACCAGTCATTATGAACATGTGGCCTCACATGTTACAGCAGAGGTAAAAAGAGAGGCATGCATCCTAATTGTTGTTTTGGATGCCACAGGGATTGGATCCCATCCCTGGATATGAGAAGCATGCAGCTTCTTTCCAAAAAAATTTTCCAGTGACACAAATCCATTAAAAGAACGATGAGAAATTGAAGCAGAAGCAGAATTGAAGCATGGATTAAAACCATATGGTACTACAGAAAAAAAAAAACCTCAGTATTTTATTGTACAGAAACAATGTAAGTAAGGATATTGTACATAATCTCATATATCCATACCCACATTACAGTATCAAAATCTCTGCAGAGCAGTCCAGTAAATGTTTATTTCTGCTGTTGGTAACTTTAACAGGTAATCCCATTTTCCTTAAAATCCATGCTATGAGTGCGGAAGGTGCATTTATAATGTGAGCCTTAGCTATCAGCAGAAAAACATGGATCAAAAGCTCTGAAAATAAATCAGTGAGAGAAGTTTGCTGTGGAACTGGCACCCAAACTGCAAGCAAATATGTAGGTTATATAATATTGTGTAGTTATTATATTCATGGGTAAGATGTTATGCTGTTTTTATTTGGATACATGAAAGACTAGATTCAAAAATAAGCTTTTCAACACGGTCTTAAGGGAAAATGGCAGAAGACCTTTAAAATTCATTTTGGGCATAGCTATTTTATACTTAACACTCTGACCTGGTAGTTCTTTTGGGAAAATGGGAGCTAACAAACAATGACAGGGGAATAAAAGGTTTTTTTCCCATGTGCAGCATTTTCATCTTTCCAGGTTCTTTTCTCCTAATCAGTTTCTGAGTGAGATGAACAAAAACATCCAATAACCTGAGAATTTTCTGACCTGCCTCTTTTCAGTGACACAATTGTAGATGAAAACAATTCCTAATCATGTCACAACTGCAGGAAGATCAAACCAGATTTCAGGAATATGGCCTTACCTACAACTTCCAGACATATTTCTACCACTTCTCAAGGACTAACACAAAAGGCAGGAAAGCGAGGAAACTGTTTGATTTTGGGGCAACAGCTTTGCTTTCACCACTGATACCCAAGAGCTGTTGACTAGAAAGGTAGAGACACAGCAAGACAATGCTGCTAAGTAAAGGACACATTTCCTTCAGGCTCTTCTGCTCTGAAGCAGGAAAACACTTTACCTGCAGTGACAGCTGAAAAGAGGAAAATGATTTGTCTGCTGGGTGGCAGCTCAGCAGTGTCACAGCGCGGGGCAGGGAGGGCAGAGCTGCTGCAGTGCCAGCGCAGCCCTGCTGCCAGGGCAGGGCCAGCTCTCCTGCTGCAGACACTCCCTGTGCTGCCCTCGGGGACAAGGGACGTGTCCAGCGACAAACCCTGAGCTTCTGGGCCGACTCCAGCTGTGGCAAAGGGCTCTGCAAGCCTCACACAAATGGCCCTGGCTTGGGGTGCGCTTTGCTTTTGTTTCTCCCTTGCAGCACAAGACCTCAGGCTCCGTCCACCTCTCATCCCTTTTGGTTCTGCCGCCAGAGGGCACGAGGAGCCAAACTTTGGTGGCTTCACAGCCAAAATCTTCCCCTTTTCCTACAGAACAAAGTGACTAAACTGCACTTTGTCATCTCTGCAGTCCCTAACCAGGCTGCTGAGTGGGAAGGAAGAAACTGGAGGTTTCCTTCAGAAGGGAGGAAATCCAAGAACATACCCTTGTGTATACCTTTATTTATGAGCCGTTCTACTTACCCCTTTTTTATTCCAGAAGGTGTTAAGCACAGGGATCATATTTTTTTGCTGTGGGAAGACATTCCTTTAGAACAGTACCTATTTGTGTCCCAGAGTTCAGATAAGTTGAAAGATGTCTATGCAGGGACATTGTCAGATTTAAGAAAGAGATCAAGGCCAGGCCTTTTTTACAAATTTATACACACTACTGGCACAGTATTATGTGCCATGAAAATTACTATTTAGTGATGTTGTCACCTATTTGGCTTTTGTCACCTCTTTCACTTTTAGTGAAATTAATAAAGTCAGTTTAACTGATAAAACAAAATAAAATCAAATACCAAACTACAGGTTTTGGGCCACTGCTTTATAAGGCTGCCACTCCAGTTTAACTTTTCTGTGTGGAAGTGACATGGAGGAGGTGTGTGGCAAAGTCCAGTGCTGTTGGTTTGAGAAGAAGGCCAACACACAACTCTGTCCCATCCCATCCCATCCCATCCCAATCCCTTCCCATCCCATCCCATCCCATCCCATCCCATCCCATCCCACCCCACCCATGTTCTGTTCACAGACAGTTCTCTGAGTCTGACTCAGGCACCTCCTTATTCATCCCCAAAGCAGCCACACAGGATTGTGGTCACACAGTATTAGTGCAACAGCCTGGGGTCTTTTTGTCATGTCACCACCAGGCTGGCAGCTCCCTGTGGCAGGACCTGGGAGCATCAGGGATTTCCTATGGGATAGAACTTGGCAGCCAAGGTCCATTCCACACCCAGCCAGAAGCAGGGCACCTGTGGGGCACAAGGACAGCTGCAGCCCTGGGCACCATGAGCTGCTCAGGAGGGGACTGAGGCTGGACCAGGATGTAGACAGGTGGGTTTGGGTTGACATGGACCCCTCTGGTCAGGGCAGGGCTGTGAGGACCTGGAGACCAGTTCTGCTATGATGTCAGTGGGACAGAAGCTGATGGCCCTAGGGGCTGAAATGGGGTCATGGGCCATAGGCAGAGTTGGAGGAGTCACAGGGTGGCTGTGTAGGGGCAGCCAGAGCTGGTGGTGCCTCCTGGTGCCCGAGACTTTCCTCTGTTTCAATATACAGGTCACATTTCCTACAGAAACTGAAAGCCAGAAAAAAAAAAAAAAAGAGCAATTCCCAGGAACATGTGCTGTGGTCAACCCCCATTTGATAAAGATGACCTAACTATCAAAGGAAATACAGCAACATTTCAAAGGAAGAGGGAAAAAAGGCTGAAAATATCAAATATAACATCACCTCTTCTGGTCCCTGATTAATAAAGGCTCTTCAACAGCTGTTTCTTCACCTTCTGTTTGAAGTTTTTACATGCATGTTTTAGCAATGTTTTACTAGATATGTCTGCCAGAGTATCTATTAAAAGACATTTCCTATATTCCTGGGGAGGTAGAAAGCTTTGTTGGTGTAATTCCAATTTTTCAAGCATCTAAGAATTTGAATAGCTGATATCAGCAGAAACCAAGTGGCACCACGGCTTGCAAACCAGGATGTGTACAATTTGCCCAATTCACTGAAAAATAACTTTGAGGGTAATAAAGTGATTGTGATCTGTGTGCTCAAAGGTAGGAGCATTTGGTGCATAAACATTGTTTTTCCAAACTGAATAACAGCATTGTTACATTATAATTATGATACACATAATATCCATATATTCCTGGTCTACTTTTAAAAGGCAAGACGGATTCAGAAAAAGCCATGGCTTTTAGAAAGAGTATTAGTAGGAATATGTGCCTCAGAAAGTAAAGACTGGCTGTGAAAAATAATGTGTAAACCAAAATTAAAAGAAAATATTAAAGCAGAATAATATTCACTTTTTTCTTTCTACTAATAATACAGTGAAAAACTTCCATCTCAACTCTTTTAACAAAAAAGTAAAGCCTAAGATGTGGATGTATTTTACATGTAATACCTTTTGTTTCATGGATATGTTTCTAACCACAGCCTCCACAGCACAGTCAGATACAGACCTATGAAAGTGAAACCTTAATCCTTGTGAGGCATTGGTTTAAAATTAAAGAAATTATACATCTTTGAAAGCAGGGCACAAGAAAATAACTAGAGCTAAAATGAGATGTTGTATCAATCCGTTCATAAAAAAATTTACAAAAAACAGTTTTTGAAAGAAATATTTATGATATGTGAAACCAAGTGAAAGGGGAAAGGGCATCAGATACAAATGTACCACATAGTAGAATACAGTCATAAACACAGCAAGGGAATTTTTTACCCCTAGGAACTAGAAAGTGAGCCCTGAGAAGGATAGTCCACAGAAAACCAAAACCAAAAACAAAACCAAAACAAAACCAAACCAAACCAAACAAAAAAAAAAAAAAAAAAAAAAACCAAAAAAAAAAAAAAAAAAAAAAACCAAAAAAAAAAAAAAAAAAAAAAACCAAAAAAAAAAAAAAAAAAAAAAACCAAAAAAAAAACCACCAAAAACCAAATTCAAGAAACTCACAGTGAATGGGAAAGAACAAATAAGTATTTGGTGTAGTGGTGTTACTGGACTCTTTTGACTCTTTTTCTAAGTACAGAATTTTCCTGGCTGTCTCAAGAAGGAATATGCTAATATGCTTCTGTTGCCCTGACTTAGCTAGGCACACATATGCATTCCTCCTGCATATTGTCCAATAGGTCCTGAACAATGTTATCAGAGTATTCATGTTTCTTCTCATGGTCTACGACTTCTGTTTATTTGTCCAAGTAGAATGAAACTTCCTCTCACCTTTCCTGATCATTCTGTTCCATTGCAGCAAGGTTTGCTGAAGAGCTCTGCTGCACAACTTAGCTCTTGTACATCCTGTTAAGCCCAGTTTTTGGAAACCGTCCCTTATTTCTACATCCAAATAGTGAAAAGCATTATCCTTAGTTGTCTTCACTAGCTATGGGTGGTATCCTTACCTGCTCCTGCTGGTTTGCAGATACCAAGTAATTTTTTCATATTTTCTATCACTACTTAACAGAAAAACCAGGAAATAGACATGTTCAAAACTTAGAAGATAATAAACTCTTCAGCTTCTTTCACTAACAAGTGAAATTAATGAAATTCACTAATGCTTTCTTTTGAAAAACATCATTTTAGTGTCCAAGTTTTTAATGAATTTGTGACAGCTTTTCAGCACATGTATTTGGCGAGACATTAAGAGGACATTCTCTTTCAAGGTATTCAGGGAAATTCAGAAATGTCTTTTATCAGGTCATCAAAAACAGATCAAAGCATATTTTTCCTCTCTCTGTGGGGAAGAGATCAACAGCTCCAGGAGGGGCAAAAGCTGTTCAGGCATTGGGACATCATACTTCTGTTTCTGCCTTGATATCAATGCAAGTATTTTGGATCAAACCATCTGTTCTTATTTCTGAGTGCTGGATTTCCAGATATAAAAACGGAAAACTGCTTTTGCAGGTAAAAAATGTCATGTTCTCAGCCTAAAACCTCTGGTCATAAATGTTTAAAACAACAAACAATTATCCATATGGTGACACAGTAACATCTTCAGACACTTCTAAGAAGAGTGTGTTTTCCCATGCACATCTGTCTGGAGGTAAAGTTTGGAACATCTCTCAGGGGTTACAAAGAGCACTACGCATTTTGTTGAGACTGATGCTGCAACTCTTTCTACATGACAAGATAATTTTGAATTCTAAAAAGGACACTAAGATGCCTGTGATATGCATACTTAGTGAAATCTTTCTCGGTTTTGACAGTTCACAAGCAGAATTAATTAAATCATTACAATCATATTTACCTTATTTGGGGAAATAAAGGATTTATTGTCAGGACTTCAGTTAAGTTTCCCATAAATCTGACAAAAGGACATTTACAGAAAGCTTTCTAATCTATTAATTGTGAGAAACTATAGCACATAGAGTATTTTCAGGTGTTAAAGAAAGTAACTGCTCATCATTCTCCAGGGAATATTAAAAAAAACGCTTTCCTACTGTAGATAGGTGACCCTGCAAGAATAGTGATAAAAAGTGCTGCTAAAACTTCTGGGTGATCAGAAATAGACCAGAAAAACAGTAAGGGCTGCTGTTAACGTTTTCAATTATTACCTATTTCCTACAGACCACCCTCTGCATATTCGGATGGGGCATGGTTCCTGTTGACCTCCTGTTCCATGAAAACATTTATAAGGATGGCACCATACGGATTTATCACAGACACAAACATGAAGCTCCTCCGTACCTCAGAATTTAATTTTCTGTTAGATGCATTTAGAACAATACCCTTAAATTTAAGGAAATTATTCCCCTAGCTGTGAGGATCTGCATGTTTTGGATCTTGAAAAAAATTAACAGGGTGATATGTTCATGAAAGTGAAACTTCCTTTACAGTTCAGCTAAGTAGTCATCAAAGTGATGACCCAAAATTTCCTATAGAATTTCTGACTATCCAAGCTGTGGATATAATCTGTGTCCTGATAAAGGCAGTAGTCATGCAGCACATGGAAGAGAAAGCTAACATTGCACTCTAGGGCTACATTTCCTTTGACATGCTTCCACAAGGCAGCAGACAAAAGATCATTGGCAGGTGAATAATGTGACCTTTTCCTTCTGGAGGAATTAATTCCCACAGCAAGGGAAGAAAGCTGTGCCTGTGTCCTGTGCACATCATCTGGGGCACAGAAGATGAAATAGGCAAACAGAAAGAAATAAAGGTATACACAAGGGTATGTTCTTGGATTTCCTCCCTTCTGAAGGAAACCTCCAGTTTCTTCCTTCCCACTCAGCAGCCTGGTTAGGGACTGCAGAGATGACAAAGTGCAGTTTACTCACTCTGTTCTTCTGCAGGAAAAGGGGAAGAGTTTGGCTGTGAGGCCACCAAAGTTTGGCTCCTCGTGCCCTCTGGCGGCAGAACCAAAGGGATGAGAGGTGGACGAAGGCCGAGCTCTTGTGCTCCAAGGGAGAAACAAAAGCAAAGCGCACCCCAAGCCAGAGGCATTTGTGTGAGGCTTGCAGAGCCCTTTGCCACAGCTGGAGTCGGCCCAGAAGCTCAGGGTTTGTCGCTGGACACGTCCCTTGTCCCCGAGGGCAGCACAGGGAGTGTCTGCAGCAGGAGAGCTGGCCCTGCCCTGGCAGCAGGGCTGCGCTGGCACTGCAGCAGCTCTGCCCTCCCTGCCCGGCGCTGTGACACTGCTGAGCTGCCACCCAGCAGACAAATCATTTTCCTCTTTTCAGCTGTCACTGCAGGTAAAGTGTTTTCCTGCTTCAGAGCAGAAGAGCCTGAAGGAAATGTGTCCTTTACTTAGCAGCATTGTCTTGCTGTGTCTCTAACTTTCTAGTCAACAGCTCTTGGGTATCAGTGGTGAAAGCAAAGCTGTTGCCCCAAAATCAAATAGTTTCCTCGCTTTCCTGCCTTTTGTGTTAGTCCTTGAGAAATGGTAAAACTATGTCTGGAAGTTGTAGGTAAGGCCATATTCCTGAAATCTGGTTTGATCTTACTGCAGTTGCACATGTGTGAAATGATTTAGGAATTATAATGTAGTTACTTCACTAATTTTTCTGCTCTCTCCTGTTAGATAATGCTTTTAAATTGACTTGGCCAATCTTGTTGCAAGTGTGTAATTCCTTATAGGTGGATTATTCCAAGTAGGCTGGGCTACTGCCTCTCCCATACTCCATTTCAGAGGCAGCATGCTCTGAAAGAGCTTAAGTCCTCTGTCCAGCCATGCTGGGAAGGGCAGCCAAGGGCTGTTTCAAATGAGACAGGAATGGCTGTACATAGCATTATTATCCAATGGCTCCTCAGGGATGCCAGTAGAAAATTGGATTTACACAAAAGAGGTGTCACAGTAAAGAGCAGGTCAGGAAATACTCAACATTTTGTACATTTTGTCTGTCCCATTCAAAAACTGATTACAACAAAAGAAACTAGCAAACTGAAAATGCTGCATGGGGGAAATATCTTTTATTCCCCTGCCTTTGATTCTTAGCTCCCATCTTCCCAGAGGAAATAGCAGGAAAGGGAGAAAGAAAAGAGAATATCTTCTGCTCAGAATTTTACGTAGAGTAGCTATGCTGATGGTAGATTTCAAAGGCCTTCTGTCATTTGTCTTAAGCCCTACAGTGCAACAGTTTCAAACCTATAATTAATTTATTCTGAAACAAACTGAGTGGAAGTAAATCCCTATGGGATTCTAGACAATTACAAAAATGCATATTATTTTCATTGTCATGTGTGACTGCATATTTATTGTGGCTGACCTATTGGAATTTCACCATGCTGAGTTTATTGCAAGCCAGAATATTCCTATGTTTCTGAAATGTTTACTGTTTTCTTATTACTCTACCATTTTATGGGAACACATTGTCCTCAGATCATCATGTCAGTGGCAAAAAACACCATTTGAAGATGCTCGATCGTGTTCTTGGCTGTAGAAATAGGTGTCATGGCCAAAGTCAAAGTGTTATGAACCAATATACAGAATTAGAATCACTACAGCTAAACACAATTTCTGGCCTTTCTTTGCATTATTTACAGAAGTTTTGAAGGAACAGAATTTTTATCCAGACTCAAAACCTATTTCACAGTATCCTGGTTTTGTCTGGAACAGACTTCATTTTTCACCTAGTAGCTAGTGCAACACTGTGAGTTAGATTTAGTATGAGAATAATGTTGATAACACACTGATGTTTCAGCTGTTGCTGAGCAATGCTTACCCTAAATCAAGGGCTTTTCATTGCCTGATGCTCTGCCAGGGAGGAGCTGCACAAAAATCTGGGAAGAAGCATAGTCAGGAGAACAGACCCGAGCTGCCCAAAATAATATCCCATACTATGTCATGTCATGAATGTCATACCCAGTATTTGAACTGGGGAGAGTTAGCTGGAAGGGAGCTCTTCGTGGCTCAGGGATGGGCTGGGCATCGATCAGCAAGTGGTATGAAATTGTATTGCACATTACTTGTTTTTCTGGTTTTGCTACTCTTTCCCTATTCAAAATATTTTTTTTAGTATTATGTTTGTTGATGTTGTTGATACTATATTTATTTATTTATTTATTTATTTATTTATTATTACTATATTTTGTTTGAATCAGTAAATTGTTATTATCTAAAACCATAAGGTGCACCTTTTCTTTTTAATTCTCCTCCCCACTGGGACAATGAATAGGGAGCATGGACAGTGAGCAAGAGGCTGGCTGTGGTTAAACTATGTCATAAAGACATATTGCTCTCACCAAGATATACAGAACTGGAGCCTTCTAATTTACTTCCTAGACCTTGGTCCCTAAATTCTTGCTTTCAGTTTTATAGGAATTAAAGTTTAAAAATGCATTCACTTGTTAATAAAATTATAAATAAAACAGGTCATAAAAAACCCAAGGATTCCACCCTCTGGCTGAAATTGGGAAGAAGTAGTCTCTTCCCCAGTGACTTTTATCTCTTCCTTTTTTTTTATCTGACAATAAGTATTTGGAAGTAAATATTGTGCACAGCCACACATGTGTTAGTCCATGAAAATCAGTTAGCTCTTTTAAAATAAGTAATTTCCTTAAAGCAGCAAACAGTTATTAATGCCACAATTTACATTGCAATGCAGTAAAAGGAAACGGTGTTTTGCTATTTAAAACATACCTGTGTGGGATTCAGGAAAGTACATTTTGATAAAATAGAAGCCCCTTATGTCTGTTTCAAAGAGATATTGAATAAAACCTTACAACTACTTTTTCTATTTTATTTTCTTTGCATGTAAGACTAAAAAACTGCTACCACATGAACTTTATTTACTGCATACCAGCTGTCATAATCATTCTTACATGCTCCTGTATTGGTATTTGTCACTGAAACCAAGCAGCAAACTGTCAGGGCAGGTCCGAGGAGCTGAGACCCCTGGGGATCCCTTGGGAGTTCCCCATGGGGCAGGATCTAGCTGTGGGCAGCTGGAGACCACCCCTGCAGCAACATTGCTGGGACCAGGGCTGGTGGCCCTGGGGACACAGTGGTCCTGGGCCCTGGGCAGGGTTGGGGGGAGCCCCAGGAGCCTGGGCAGGTAAGGATAGCTGCTGGGAAGGCTCTGAGAGTCCCAACAAAAGCCATACTAGCATATAAAAACATACCAACATGACAACCAACGGTGTCAGACATCACCAGGGAATGACAGATTATCCCTGCCACCAAATAATAAGGCAGAAAAAAATCAGAAAAATCAAACAACTCAAGCGCTTACATCACATTCAAGACAATTTCCTCATTCTCCTCATTCTTTTAGCATAAATCTGAGTCCCTACATTTATAAGAAGCCTTGTAAGAGTTCTTAAACATTTTGGATGAAGTTTACTCTCTCTTTGATATCTTTAAATCCAAAGTCATGCTGAATTTATAGTGTTATGACTCAGAAAAGAAGTTTGCCTTTCTTGAAAAGCATTTTGTGCCACGGTGCATGAAGAGTGCTGTTAAAATAAATTACATTTTAGCTTCATAGAGCACTTCCTTTTTACACAAGTGCTCCCATTAAACTAGTAGGGTTTGGATATTCAGCATTTCTGAGAACTGCATCTCTATATGTCAGTTTCTATATATAGTTTAAAATGTCAAAATTTAGCTCTTCATGTTTGAAGATCCTGGCCCATTTTTAGAGATGTTACAGCAGCATTCTAATTCTAATAATGACCCAGGTTGAAAATTCCTGCTAACCTGAAAAATCAAAATGGCTAATGAGCTCGTAAAGGGTTGGTCACCAATAAGTAAAGGGTTGGTCACCAATAAGTACCATCTCTTTAAAGAGAAATGGTTTCCAAAGTTGGCCATTATTTTCTTTTTCTCATGTCTATAAAGCAAACTCTAAAGAACTAGCTAGCCAGCATTTCTTTCATTGTTCTCTTGGGTTTCAAAATTGGAGTGCGACCTTTTCAGCACATGTCTAGCTTGAAACCTAACCTTTTATATCTAAAGATGATATGTTAGAAGGTGTAGATATGGGCAAAGGAAGAAGAAATTTTCTTCTTTTATTTTAGTATTGCTCTAAACCCTTTGGATGTCTGAATATGCTGCACACAGAAAATAACATGCAGTGAACCTTGGAAACCATGGAATGTTTGCATCCTAAACAGGTTGGGATTTTTTGGTTTTTTGGTTGATTGGTTTGGTTTTCGCTGGTTTGGTTTGGTTTGGTTCGGTTGGGTTTGGTTCATTAGTTTCCAACACTGAAATTGAATTGTTTAAGTTGTGAAGATATACATATACTTTTCTAATTTTAAGAAATTTATTCCCTTTTCAAAACAGGAAAACTGTGCTTCTGTAATTATTGCATAGCTATATCTTCTTTCACTAAAGCTTTCTTCTCATCTTCTGAGGAAACTTAATTCTATCTTTATACCTAATTCTTTCATACTTAAATAAATCTAGTTGAAATACTTACAGGCAAATTCCAATTGTCTTCAACACAAAAACAGACTGTGCAAACTAGAGCTGCTGATTGTCTTTTTAATTCTGAATCTCGTGCACTGGGAGTTCATGAATTTAGGAAACATATAATGCAACAACCCAGAGACTCATTACCACTATTTAGTAAGAGTCAGATGACTTTTATATCTCTTAGTTTTATGATCACTTAATATTGCCAGTAGTGAGAAATGGAAGACATTCTTGTGTTACTACTACAGGAATTATTCTCATCACTGGAAAGACAGAAAATAATGTTGATATTGTCCAGACAGAACCAATCACAGACATTGCTGAGACTGCCATCAGTTGGGGAACAGCTATTTTAGCAATCTAGCTACCTCACTCTTAGTCAACATTAAAAAAAAAAAAAGAAAAAACAACAAAATCCCGATGAAAATTTTCTTCTCTGTCAACATGCATTAGAATCTAAATTTACAAATTCAAATCTACACTATAGTAAAAAAAAAAGGGGGAGGGGGAAGGGAAAAACGCTCACTAAACAAATTTACAGGTGTTCCTTTTTTTCAAAGCAGAAAAGGGTTTTTTGTGCATGGTGTTATGTAAGTGGTTAGATTTTGGGTTTGGATGGGTTTGAAGGATTCACACAATTAAAAATACTACTCACCTGACAAAAATCACTGTTCCATACAACCTTAATATTAATATTTTAAACTGATTGTAAACAGACAATATCCAGTATATGATACTCTTCAAAAGTTTCACACTCTGCAAACACTCCTCATGAAATTAAGCATCCAGCCTTCAAAGAATATCATAACTCTAAAATTAAAAAATACATTTAAAATTACAGAGGATGAGAAAGTGAGAAAACAGTAAAATGTAAATAAAAACCTCCTTCAAGATAATGAATACAGCCTTCAAAAGAGTTGTTATAGAAGGTTGGCAGGTGTGAATACTTGCAATTCTCAAATAGACTAGCTCATAACTAAGTATTGTTTCAGACTCTCTTTCAATTTTAACATATTTTTTCTGAAATCAAAACAAATGAGACACCTATAGTTTTGCACAAGGAAACAGAAAGCAGAGATAACACTTGTCTTTGCACTGCCTCTGCTTTTTCCTCATATCTCACCAACAATATGTCTGGGTTTGGAGGAGCAATTCCTTTTTTTTCACCCTAGTAATTAAATTAGAAACTGCACTAAAAAATTGTGCTTTTATAACCTTTAGCCTTTTCTCTTCCGTATTCTGATCAGGTCTTTTAAAGTGAATGAGATTTTTAAATGCAAATGAAAGCCTGTTACAGCTTAAAATCTGAAGCTGGTTCTTGGATCACATAAAGCTTTTCTTGGATCACTTATAAAGCTTTTCTCTCTGTTCCTGCTACATCAGAATTTTTAAAAGACATTTTCTAACAAAGCTACATCACTAGCAGCAACCTCCTGCAGTGTGGTTGCACCCAAGGAGTGAAGTAACAGAAAAGAAAGGATCTCTCTGAAAAATGAATTAATTTGATGAGTGGTATAAAGATGACAACTAGCCTCTAAACCTGACTGTCGGTAAAAGCTCTTTACCTAAAACCAAGTACACAATAATAGAATTTTCCACTCCATTTGGTGCTTAGTCATTCTGCCTGAACTCACTAAACTTCTGTTCAATGACTGCTCATAATTATGCAGGCTCACACCTCTGGTGTGCACATCACATGGAAGACCAGCTGCAGGTTTTAATGTCAGTGGAAAGATTAAATGAATTTATAAACTCCACAAAATAGTTTCATATTTATCAGAAGAGGAGTAAAACAAGATTGCCAAAACTTTGCTTCACAATTTCTATCTGTATATATCTTGTATTTTCAGACTACTTTAACATCTTTTTCTTCCCTTTTCTTTGTTCCGGTAGTCCACTTGTGCTAAGTGACTTTTCATAAAAATGACCAAATATAGAGTCATTTAAAAAAAAAAAAAAAAAAAAAAAGTTATTTCTTGTAAACTGAATTTGTGTAATACTTCATTAACTCCCTAGAAATATCTTTTTCACAACATTTTTTAAAAGCTGGTGGAAAATAGGCTATTTCCAGTAAAAATGGGAAATCCTATTTTTGCTGCTTAAAAAAAAAAGTCCTCTTCCTTCTTCTTAAAAATAACTCTTCTCCATTTTTAAAATTTAAAAATGTCCCCCAGATGCTGTGGACAGAACTGCATGCTAAGCAATACTAGGATTTATAATAACAAAATAAGGATGAAAACTGACTTAACTTCTGGATTATAAATTAAATCTGATAATGGTCTAATAGCAACTGAGCTTCTCATCATGGAACTGAATCCAAAATTCTGGAGTCCTAACTAATTCCTGATTCAGTCATCTGTTGATTTCAAATTCCTGAAGTTTCATTTTGAATTTCAATCAGCTGCACTTGCCTGTTACATCTACCAGATCCAACAGGAGAAATGACAGTATTTTAATAACTTTGGTGGGTTACAGTTAGATGAGGGAAAAAGAGTTCTATTTATTAGACCAACTAAGGCTAGGTTTTGTCTAGAGAAGCTGATAAAAATAGTGAATTATAAAACGTGCACATGTGCACTTTGACACATCTTGATTGCATAAGAATGAGACCTACATACTTTGAAATTCTTGATTCCATATGGAGGAGCAATTATTTTCTCATACATGGCCTTGTTAAAGTTGTATCATTCTTCAGATGTCCATTCTAAAAGACTGGAAAATCAAAGCCCTGGAGCACGGCCTGATGTGGTTTATAATATGAAGAAAGACTTGAAAGCATAGTCCATTTTTTTCTCAACTGATAGCAGCTGTTATCTTAAAGGTATTTGTTTCTCCTTTAGGAGAAAAACAAAAACAAAACCAATAAAAACAACAACCCAATTAAAAAAAAAACCACAANCAAACAAAAAAAAAACAAAAACACAAAAAAAAAAAAAAACAAAAAAAAAAAAAAAAAAAAAAAAAAAAAAAAAAAAAAAAGATAAACCAAACAGGAGAAGTAGAAGTTCAGCCTCTTTTTCATGAAAAAGTTTTGGATGAACATGAGAATCGCATTCTTGTTTTATCTCATGTAGCCAGCACAGCCAGTGGAGTCTAGGGATCTATTAGGGATCTATTTATCTCCTTCTAAAGTAGATATCTGCTTTGGGAGAGCTGAATAGCTCCATTGACTGTATTGGCTAGATGGCTATTGACTCTAACAGGAGCTTAGACACCCGGGCCCGTGTAATCATTTATGTTGTAGACACCTAAATATAGCAGGATGACTCTCAGCTGCCCAAACACACGTTCCTGGTACCACTACAGTGTTATCCTGCTCACATGCTTCTGGATAACCAGTTGTCAACCACAGCATAATACACAATAATGGCACTAGAAATGTTTGTTCAAGCAGCTTTCTGTGTCTGACTCAGGAGGTGAGTCCAGCTGTATGTTTTTCTTAGTTGGTAGCAAAGTTCAAGTGTGGACTGGCTGATGAGCAGAAGGACACCAGCACCTAGAGATGTCCACAGTCTGGCTGGGTAAGTGCCTTGGTGTTCCATAGGATTGAAGCAGTGGATTGTCCATCTAATACAAAGTGTGGGGATGCACTGCAGAGTGCAGGTGTCTGCATTCCTCACCAGTAGCCTCCTGCTGGTCAGCTGTGGGAGACCAGAACATTCCTCTGAATGATCTGGCTCGGATCCAGAGACCTGAAAGCACTTGGAGTTTTGACCTCAGCCCCTGGGAACGGCTGCCAACGCTGAGAGAAGAATTACAAGCCACAAAAGTTTAGATAGTGTAGAAATAAAGTAGTTGTAGGGTGAAATTTAAAAATGTACAGGGGGGTTTGAGGGGACAAGATGGAGGAATTTGGGTGTGCCCTGTCCTTCTTCCTTCTTCTTCTTACCCTCCATCTTTCTCAGGGGTGGTGGCATGCTTTGATTGGGTTTTACTGGGAGCACACAGTTCAATGTTAGCGATAGGTATTGGTATAGACTTGTAAACATAGTATACATAGATTTCTGTATAAAAACCTGTGCCATCCCCCAGAGGGGGGAGAACCTCGTGTTCTGCGGTGACAGAAGGTCCTGCAGAGCTGCCAGACACGACCTTGTTAGATAAGAAAATAATAAACCAATTCCTAAGACCGAAAACCGACTCTTCTGCCTGCCTCATTCAAGAAATCAGAAATCCGAGAGCTGGGAAAAGAATTCCCTGGATCTTGGGGTCAAACTGACCTCGAGTTCCCACAGCCAGCCAGTGCTGAGGGATCCAGCTGGGTTTCTCTGCAAGAACTGTAAGCACTGCTGCTGACTGGGCCTACAGAAATGAGCTGCAGAGCTGCACCCAGCTGACCAAGGCAGAAGGAACCCAGAGCTCTGAGAGTGCTGGAGTCAGCTCTGAGCACACTGGGAAGTAGCACTCCTCTGGATGTTGAAGTCCAATTGCATTACCTCTTCTTTTGCATGGAGTAGTGAAAAGAGGAAAAAACAAACTTTGGAAGACTCAAAAATATAAAAAATTGTATCCTTAAATGAAACCAAAGTGAATATGAGCAAAATAATTAATAATAATTAATATAGTTCTTTTATTTTGAATGGGTTTTTTAAATTTTTGGTCATTCAAAACAACCCCAGTCTTATTATTTACGTCTGACAGTCAAATCACAATGTTGGTCATGTTGTTTAGGATCCAGTAATAAACTGCCATGTTTTCTTAACACTTTGACCCTTATATTTTTACTTTCTTCATTCATTATTCATTGTCCTTGGTCAAATATTTTTTTCCCTTTGATGTGCTGCTAGAATCTGCCAAATTCAGCAGGGTAGAATTATAGACATATGTAATCATGGCAGTCTCCAGCAGTGAGACCAGTGAGCCAGTTTTATGGCCCACCAGTTTATCTGTGGTCATCATGACAACCTGTCATGAGAACTCTGCAACACAAACTTTCCCTCTGAAGTTTAATTCCCAAACACTATCCATAAATGCATTAAAATTTCAAATTGTTAATCCTATTTAAAAAATTTTACTATATCTTCAAAGCTATATTCTGTTGCTGTTTTTCCTCTGTATCTCTCTGTTTTCTATATCACTTATTGCAATAGTTCAGAGCCATCTCTGTTACATAAACTGCTGTATCATACACCAACACAATGGAAAAGAGCTGTCTCAGAACAAATAAATGAAAGACAGTTTAGAAGAGGTGCCATTACTTTCCAAGGAGTATAATGCCTTCAGCAGAATGTGCTTTTTGATATTTAACATAGACTGCTAAATGTAAGTAGGTCAGCTTCTGTGTATACAAGATTTTTCTCCTAATTCCTCTGCATATACTAACAGCTTAAAGATGTTAAATCTCTCCTGTGTTTTCACTGTACATTGTTGTGAAATTTAGGGATAAAATCCATGAAACTATGCTGCTGGTGAGCTTGGGAAGAAGCAACTTTCAGTTGTGTTCCAACTGGCTAATCTTCTAGCAGTATAGGTAGCTGGATCTTTCAACTAGAATTTGTATGCAGCACCAGATCTAGCTAATAGCAGTCATCTCATTACAACGAGGCTATTCAGGTGTTTCAGGCTAAATGCCAAACATTACCAAAAAAAAACCAAAACAGAACTACACAAAACCAAATCAAAACCACTGCCAAACAAACCCAGAATTCGGCAAACGCATAATAACCAGTTTTATTGAGCAAGGCCTTACTCAACTATTTGAATGAATTAATGCAGTAAAAGCTATGTTCATCACCTCTCTAAAATGTTTATCTGCCTCTTAAGTGTCACCTTACTTTTGAATTCCTGCGTATTCTATTTCTCATTTGTAGAGATTTACATCTTTAAGTGCTTTTTCCAATAAGTCTTTGGTATAGACAGATTCTCCACTTCAGTTTAAACTACTTTCCTTCATTTAGGAAGACTGTCTACTTTATCTTGACCAGTACAAGGATAATATTCATGCAACTTCAGTGATTTCCATTGGGTTTCTTCTGCTTGTACTGAAGGAAATAACAGAGAAAATGAGATTGATACAATAAATCCTTAGTATAAAAGGTATTCATTTTTATTCCAGATTTTTTTAAAAATTATAAGGTTTATGAGGTATGGATTTATATAAGAATCAAAGTCATCCAAGTGTCTGTATCTGAAGGGAAGATAGAAACAGGAAAACCTCTGTGTCAGTGTTTTCCATCAAGTATGAGTGCTATATTCTACAGAATTTTAACATGTGGGAGTTTAAGCCAGAAGACCAAGTTAAATGAGAGAAAATCCAATGCAAAAAACCTGCAAAGTTATTGCAATTTAAAATAATTCTGGTTTTTTTTATGTATAAGTTTTGAGGGAAAAAAATCTGGAGAAGGACTGCAGGGCTCAATGTCATGTCAGATTTAATTTTTAAGTTTCATCAGAGCCAGGGATTCTAAAATTCATAGCCTTCTGTGCCTTCAGTTTTGTTCCGTAACATAGTTATAATATATTACCTCTTTTCACAGCAATTTTTCTAGATATTTGCCATTAGAATAAATATTGTGTTCCTGGGATCCTAAAAGCACAAAGGACAGATTTGCACTCATTTAGAATGCTCTTGCCATCTGCTAATCTGTTAGAATTTGGACTGATCGGGTGAAATGATTCCAACGGAGTATTTCAGATATTATCCTCTTCCTCTTTCATAAAATGAACTGTTTACTTTCCCTTTATATCCCTTGACTCACTTGATCTTATTAATTTTCATTGGATTGAGAAAATCAAAAGTAAATACTCAAGCAGGAAGGATCAGAGTAATCCACCGTTCTTATGAGAAGAGAGAAGTACTTAGAAGAGTGGAAGGAGAATCAAAAGAAAAAAGAATTCTTACAGAGGGTGTGAAAGGCATTGGACAGACTGGTTCTTAGCAGCCAGACAAAACAGAGGCAGTTCCTAGAAGGATGTTAGGGGGCAGGCGTGCATTTATTACCAAATAAAATTCTGAGGCAGTGACCTCATCTATGTCTCTGTAAGATGACTGAGCCCAAAGCTCAGCTCCCTGAGGTAACAGCCCATGCTGAGATGACAAGAAGATGGCACCAAGTGTGTCACCTATCAGCAGTGCTTTCACAGAAGAGGACAGGCTGGCAAAAGCAGCGAAAAACCCCAGAATTCAGCTTTTGCTCTAATACCATGGCTCCTGCACTGACTGTAAACACTATTGTCTAGGACAGCTTTGTAGCTTCTCAGCTCTGAACTAAATTACCTGGAGCAGGAGTGTCTCCTAGGGAAATGTCACGATTTCTGTGTCTAATGTTCTTCCCAAGCATTCATTCAGGGCCACTGGACTCACCACTGGACTCAATTGACCTTTGATCTGGACTATTAGAGACATTCTTAAGCTCTTAGGTATCTTGGCCTAGAAGCTAACTTGTGATGGCAATGACATGATCTCTAATAATTGCCTGAGACTGCTGCTACTTCTAACATCCAGAAACAGCCACCTGGTATCTTCCTTCTTTGCTTAGCAGAGAACACTCCTGGGGAACTTCCAAGGAAGAGGAGTTGAAATTCAAAGTGTGATGAATGTTATAACTAATTGGTTTGTTTAGAGATTCTGCATATGCATTGAATGCTGTGGAAAAGATGTAATTAAACAGCAGAGAATTTGCTTGTCCCAGTTCTAGTTGCTGTCTTCTGGTTTAAGAAAATACTATTTTAGTATAGTTGACTGGTTTAACCCCAGACACTAAGTACCATACTGTGTCTCACTATTTCCTCCGTCCCTCTCCAGTGAGATGGGGACAATTATCAGGGGGAAAAATGGAAAAAAACCCTTATAGGTCAAATTTAAAAATTGAAACCAAGAAAAATATAATGCTAATGATAATACCAATGCTGATGCTGATACTAATACTAATAATAATATCTTGAATTCACAGGAAATATTGCGGATTTCCTCATACTTGGAAAGTCATTATATTGAATTTGAAAAAGTCTGCATCAGATCTATAGGCGTGAGCAATAACAGGTAGAGGGCATATCTGTAAATTAATTTTTATTTTAATTTTCTCACTCATGAGATAAATTATTTGTCTCTTCAATTACTGTTTAGGTTCTGCTCTAATAATACATACTTTAAGAGACAGAAAATATGTTTCTTTATTTTTACATGTATACTTCAACAAAATGTGTGGACAATTCAGTCTTAAAGCTCTTATCAACCCAGTGTCCATCTCATGTAAGGTACCACAGAAAATGGAGGTCTGTGCAGCAAAGGCTGCTTTGGGGAATGTTCCCATCACTGCTCTCTACTGTGAAAAGCTGTGTTTGGCCTCACTCTTCCGTGGAATCACAGATTTCTCTCTGCTTTGAGCCTGGCCCAGGCTGAGACCTCTGTCATGAGATATGCCAAAGACAGAGAGTTCACATAAGAGCCCTTTGGAAACCTCCCTGGACTGAGACTCATTTTCAGTGCCCTGAGTGCACTGACAGGCCTTAATTGTTCTGAAAAACTTCATCTGGATCCTCCACCCCAGCACCCTTTACCCATTTTCCTGGGAGTTGCATTAAAGTTCAGAGCTGGGGCTCGCCCCTTGCCTAAGTTGAATTCTGTGTTTGTACGTTGTGCATGAATGCATTTATTTTTAGCTATATATAAGCTATAACACTGAACAAATAAAACAAATATCCTAATTTCATGGTGCTATGAGACAGAAAGCTACATAAAGATATGCTAAATGTATTCCTAATTTCACTTAATGACAATGCTAAATCTCAAAGCCTAGAAGAGATTGTCCTGAACCTTTGTAACATAAGAGTGACTTTTTTTTTTTTTTTTTGCTTTTAAGGAAATAAAAAAATAAAATGCTAAATAGACTAAGAGACTAGATAGCCTAAACAAAGGAAAGATGGCTTATAAAGTCCTTTATATTTGCTAATACAAGTAATGTTGCCATGGTAGTATCATCTTTTTTCTTTTTTTTTCTTTTCTTTTTTTCACAGAGACTGCTGTGAAAACTAAAGAGGTAATCAAAGTGCAATTTTTGTTTTATTGACAATTTTCTACTTTTTTATTTCTGTTTTTCTCACTGGAAACAAGGAAAACTTCACTTTATTGCCTAACTCGATTTCAGAAAACTTGATTGTTTTGAGACCACACAGAGCATGTTTCAAGAATTTTTGTACAGGGATTTGGCTACCCAGGTGGAAAGCCAGCCAGGAAGCCAGGCAGTTGGGCAGTCTGCCAGGTGGGAAGCAGGGCAGCTGGACAGCCATGAAAACCATGAAGTCCAGTGAGATGGGCAGGCAGCCCCTCACCCACCATCGTGCCAGCTGGCTTGCAAGAGGTGGGAGGGAAGCCTCCCTGCCTGCCTGGTTTCCATAAAAGATGCAGAAAAACCAGCTTGTTTCCAAGGAAAACAGCATTTTTGTGGAACCAGAATCCTCAGGTGGGAAATTGTTTTAGAAATTGTTCAGCCAGGAGCCCAGGCAAAGCCAGAGTGATCACACAGGAGGCAGATCTGGGGCTCCTGCCAGAAAGATGGGGGCAGCAGGGCACAGGGCTGAGCAGAGGCACATCTACAGTGCAGCTCAAGCCAGAACTGGTTGTCTGCCCTAGGGCTTACACAGAGCTCCCAGAAAAAACTGACAGGGAATGCATGAGTGGACCTTCCAGGTCAGGCTGGAAATGGCAGATAAAGGAAGTTGATGCACTCACAGTCATTACACCTGGATGGAGGGAAATTGATATTTCTGAAGTCACATATGAATTCCATAATGGGGTGATTTATTTGCATTTTTTTATCATCTATATCTGCTATGCATTAAGAATCAAAGTAAAATAGGAAGAGAAAGGATTTAGAAAACTAAAATGTAATGCGGAGGTCGGTAATAGTAATAAATACATTATCTATACAACTGAAAATGCAAAGTGCAGTGGTTATGTACATCCCATATTTTCCATCCACAAAATAATGTTACATGATGGTGTGCTTTTCAGAATATGGACTGTGAAATTGAATATTAAAATCTATGAAAAAAAGCCTACTGCATCTTTGAAGGCAACTCTGAGCTGTAGTATATCTTTCTAATAATGCACTAGTGTCTCTCTAGGAGAGTACTCACTTTTATTCATAATATTAAGCCACTGAAGATGATGAGTGTGCACAGGGCATTCTGTTGACTTCAGTTATTCTAAATACCATTAAAAATATGTGCTACGTTTCCAATTATTATGAAGAGATTAAGAGATTTCCATGAGTATTATGTGAGTCATCAAACTTAACAATTCCAGTGCAAACTAACTTCTCCGTGAAGTCAGCAGGGTTCAAATGGATGCTTACATTGAGTTATCTTTAGCTTCATCTGTTTCACTACACAAGAACTAATATAGGTGTATGTTTGAGAGTGGGTGTTTCATTGAACCAAAGTCGAAATCAAAGCTCCCTTGCCTTCATGTAAATAACAGGGATTTTGATTAGCAGTGTTTCACCAAAAAAAGGTTGTAAACACCTTATTACACAGATGCAGCATGATTCCCTTCCTTCCCTCTGCCTCCTTCTATCCCTCTTTTTTTATTTTTTTTTTTTTGTTTTGTTTTTTTTAGATAATTTTTCATTTTCCTTCTTCAGATTTTTAGCCTGCTCTCACTCAAATCTGCCATCTAACTTGTGGAAGAAAAAATGTGGAGGCTCTGCATATACAAACTTTACATTCACATATATGTAAGACTCAGTTTGAATGTACTGCACTTTTGTCAGCTATGTAACATTATTCATACCAGAACTTAAAATGAAATGGTGCAGGTGGGCAATGTTAAGGGATAAGACACAGCCCCAACATTACACAGTTCAGGGAGCTGCACATCACTCAAGACTGCAGCTGCTGGGGCCTGAGACCCTTCATGGCAGGTGGTTCCAATGATGCAATAGCAGCCCCTTGTCACTCCTCACACACACTCGTGCTCAGATGGGATTCCTTTCTTCAGGCTCAACCCTGAATTTCCTTCAGAAGACTCTCAGGTATCAGATTTTATAAAAAAGAAATAATTTAATAGTGTGGTACAGCAGTAGGTCAGCTCAAGCTGGGTGTCTCCAGAAAGGGACCCAAAACAAAGAAATTCCTGTGCAAACAGACCCTTGCCATTTATGCACCCATCCCACACATGCTCTCCACACATCTTTTTAGTTCAGTGGTGATTTTTGGTCTGGGTCTAACACCTTATCAGATTCTTTCTCTTCTTTCCATTCAGGTGGAAATTTAACTGCTATCATCTTGATGAGTTGCAGCTCCTGCTGACATTTTTGGCCTCCCTCCTTAGCTCTGGTTTGTGCTTCTTGTGTACCTGCTCTATGGCAGAGCCTAGGAAAATAAAGTACTAGATTTGGAATAATCATAACTTAGCAACAACTAAAACATCAGTGTGTTATCAACATTCTTCTCATACAAAAGCCAAAACACAGCACCATACCAGTTACCTGGAAAATTGTTAAGAAAATTTACTCTATTACAGCAGACAGCATATCTAGGTGAAGGTCCCCAGCTTAGGGCCTAAGGCTTCAACAAATGCAGCTTCCCAGATAAAGCAAACAAAGCTAAGCAATCAGCATACTAAACCACACAATATTATAACAATAAGTGACTCATTCTGTTTAAGCTTATTTATTTAAGCCAAACAACTAGTGTCCCACAACAGGCAAAACGCTGAAAAACAGAGTTTAATTTAAAAAGTATTTTTGAAATGGCTATGTATTTGTTTCCCATAATGATTAAGGAGTAGAAATAACTGTCTGTAAATGCCTGGCTGGTGGAGATGCCTCTGGAATGATTATTTAGACAATGCAGTGCTTTGTATTGGATCATTCATCCATGTCCTAAAGAACTTAGTGCCTGAATTACAAGGTTATGGAGGGACATATAGATCCATGTGTGCCTATCTGGCTGATACTTCCTGAAATTCCACTGTCTAGCTGAATCCCTCAGCATAAAATACTGAACAAAAAATCTAGCTGTTCCAGATCCTTCCAGTAATTTCCGCTCTAAGCAGTGTGACAAGTGACAGACTTGCCAGACCAGGGGGACAGGTGGGATTCCTACAGCTACTGAGTCTGAACATCAGTCCTGTGATGCTCCTACAGATGGAGGACCTGCATCCTGCCCTGTTTCTGCTTCAGTGCTTGGTTAAACAGAATTACCTCTGTACTGGGTGTAGGTGGCACAGGCTTTTGCAGCAGAGGGACAGGGGGAAGTGAGTGCCAGATCCCATTGGCTGCATAGGGCCAACCACGGGACAGTCTTCCTGTTTCTTTGAAAAAAACATGTTTAAGAAAAAGAAAAAAATTCTGGACAGGTGGAGGTGGAGGGGGAGAAAAGAGTGAGAAACTACAGTATGAAGTCAGAGAAGGAGGGAGAGCAGGAGCTGCCCTAGGCACTGGAGCTGGCACTCCCTGCAGCCTGTGAAGAGGACCATGGTGAAGCAGGTATCTCCCTGCAGTGCATAAAGGGACTCCATTCTGGAGCAGATGGATACCTCCTGAAGGAACTGCAACCTGTGGAGAGCCCACACTGGAACAGAATTTTTACCTGAAGGACTTCAGCTGGTGAGAGAGACCACACTGGTAAAGAGGAAAGTGTGAGAAGGAAGGAGTGGAAGCGAAAAAATACGATGTTCTAACTCACCTCGCACACATTCCTCCCTTTGCTGTTCAGGGCAGCGTGGAGGAGTCTGGAGTCAAGGACTAACACTGAGTTTTAAGACATTTTTTGTCTTCATTCCTTATTACTCAAATCTATTTTAATTGTCAGTAAACTAATGTATTGTTTGGCCTACAATATAACTGCTAAGCAATCTCCCTGGTTTTGTCCCTGTGTCCCACTGAGAATGGGACTAGTGAGCAGCTGGGTGGACATTTGGCTCTCAGCCAGGACTAATCCACCATTACCAGAAAAATCAGATTTAATTAATATCCTCTTTCTAGAAGAAGGAAAAAGGCTTCTAGAGTGACTTGGTGGCATAACTTGGATTCTCTTTATTTTCTATGTTCTTAAATAGTGCCCCTTCAGATTTTAATATTGCAAAATTAAATGTATCTCTCTACTTTTCAAGAAAAATCAAACCCTCATGCAGTACATCATTTATAGTCCTACCTACGTTTTCCAAAAATGTCACTTTATATGAGTCTGATGTAAAGCCCATTATCATTTAATTTGGTAGGCTTTGAATAGAACTCGAAATTCCAGAAAAATTTTAAGAAAATGCAGTTTCTAAAGAGCACTCTTATAAGTAATTAGAGTTATGGAAACAACTTATTAGTGAATATAATGTAACTTTATCTAAAAGATTCTGCTGTATAGGGAAATCAGTCACTTTTTTCTGTATCTTTAGTTGATGTTTTAAAACAAAAACAATCTGAGTTTCTATCAATGAGAATGTATTATCATTTTGCAAGTCTTGAACTTCTTGTGTCTAGCTAAATCTTTATTACTGTATGGATTCTAAAAACTGCGAAACCACTGGTTTCAGTCAAAACTAGACAGGTTTCCACTGCCACTAGGAGTATGTCCACATGAAAAAAATTCTACTAATTTATTATTTCATATTTTTCTTCCCCATTTTATTTTTATGAACAAGGTGAATAACAATACCTATACAAAAGGTAGGTGGGTTTTCATTTGTGTAAGAAGCTATCAAAAAAAAAGGAATTGCTTGTTTATCTCTTAGTCTTTTCAATCATATCTGACACGTTGCCTCAAAGTTTGTTCATTGGGAATGTATATAGTTCTCAAAAAATTCATGTAAATATTTCAGGAATACAATGAAGATGGTTTATCCTTAATGTTTACCTTGAGGGAAAAATCATAACTCACCATCCCTGTTGAGATGCCTAGATCTGTGAACAAGGAGAAAAGAGTGGATGTTGTACACCTTAACTTCATCAAGGCCTTTGACATATTCCCCCAGAGTAAACTTAGAGCTAAATTGGTCAAAAAAAGAACTCAGTAAGTGGGCATTTGAGTGTAGGTGAGTCAAAAATTGGCTTTCCCATTGGGATCAAAGGGTAATAGCAATAGAAACTCCAGCTGGCAGCTCGTTACAGGTGATATCTCTCCAAAATCAAAACTGTGACCTTAAAAAATCTGGACAATAGGATCAGACAGATTTGAGGGCAGAAGCTGATATACTGGAGGACAAGGCTGATATTCAGAGGGACCTGACAAGTTGGATTGGACCAATGGGCTGATGGATACATCAAGAAGTTCAAAAAAAGTAAATGCAAAGTTGTGCACCTGGGGGGGAATAGCTGCATGCACCAGTACCTGCTGCAGGCTGTCTGTCTGGAAAGCAGCTTTGTGGAAAAGGACCTGAGTCCATCCCCAGGGATGGGGGAACCTGATGGGCAGAATGGGAAACAAGGACAATGTACCCTTAAGGGAGGGGCACTACTGGCAGAAGGATCATTCCTCTCGACTGAGCCCTGTTGAGAACACATCTGTTCCAGATCTGGGCTCTGCAGCAGAAGATAACATTGAGCTCCCAGAGCTATCCCTTGGTGCCATGACCTTGCCAGTGACAAATGCTTATGCACTGACCCTTTCAAACTTTGGCTGTAAGAAAGGGGAGATCCGCTGGTAGAAAGAAGTGAAAAATGTTTACATGTAGATTAGTAACCACAGCAACCTGAAAGGAATGTGAAGTAAACAGCATCAGCAGGTGAAAAGGCTGAATGAAATTATCAAAACTAGTATGTCATTGAGTGACCCACGCATTGGTACTGCATTGGTGCCTTACAGGAGGAAGCGTTGGAGCTGGTTCTTTATGGCTGGATGCACAAAAAAGTAAGCTACATATTTTACCCAAGAATGGAGTGCAGAATCATAAAATATCCTGAGTTGGAAGGGACCCACAAGAACCATGAGGTCCAACTCCTGTCTGCACAGGGCAGCCCCAGGATCCCACCTGTGTCTGAGACCGTCGTTCAAATGCTTCTTGAGCTCTCTCAGGTTTGGTGTTGTGACCATTTTCCTGTTCCAGTGTCCACTGACCCACTGGATGAAGAATCTTTTCCTAATATCTAATATAAACCTCCCCAGACACAATTTCATGCAGACAGCATAACCCCTCCCTTTTCACTGCTTTGAGCCAATCCAAGTGCCATTTCCCAAATGTCTGATGGGGCAGTGCACAGAAGCAGGGCTATGTAACTGTGGCTGGCTCTGAAGGTAGGTTAAATCTGTAACAGATCATGTGTGAATGCAATAGATGTGTTTCAAAACTTATTAGAGGTCACTGAATCTAGTAGTCGAGGTTAAATGACAAGTGAGGCTGAGAACAAGTTTCTGGTGGGTGCACATGGAACCATATATGCAAACACACACAGAACAGACACACTGTGTCTGACAGAACAGACACACCATTTATACACTGGAGAAAGGTCACCAGGGTGGTCAGGACACTGGAGAATATGGCTTTGAAGAGAAGACTGGGGACCAGGCTTGTTCAGCCTTCAGAATGAAAGATCAGGGCATTCTTTCTTAGGTACTGCTCTACAGCTGCAAGTGGATGATAGAAGGTGTAGAGCAGAGTAGGATACTTTTCAGGAGGGTGAGTGAAATGATGAGAGTGAGCAGACATACAAAATTTTATAAAACAAACACAAAGTAAATTATGTAAATGTGAGTGTTCCACAGAGCATTTTATCTTTATTTTGTATTAGAATTGAGAAGCAGTAAAGAATCAGGTTGTAGAGTACATTTTCAACTTCTCATTTCTTTTGAACAGGAAAGACCCATTAGAAAAAGACCTGTGGGATGTTTTTTATACACATCTCAGACTTTCATACATTTAAATTTATATTCAAGCAGTCAAATACAGCTGCTTTATGATTCTATGATTTTTGGGCAAAAGAAACTGTAATTTATGCCCTCTTCAAAACAATATTTTACTAAAATTAGGGTAAAAGTGATGGTGAAAATCTGACTTCTGAAATTATCTTTTTTCCTAAAACACTGTGAAGATGTTTCATTGTCCCATCAGCTCTAATACTGAAAAACATTTAATTATATATTTAAAAGCCTCTAAAATTTAGTTGTGCTTAGGTTTCATCATCAATAAAAAAATTAGCAACCCATTATCTAATTTGATATTCTCAAAGAAAAATGGGCAATATATTGAGTGGGAAAGAAAGGAAAAACTTGAGTGTTATTCATTGATCCCAGGGTTAGACCATTAGCTATGATTATTTAACTGTTATTTGACCTGTAATCCCACTGCTAATATCTATAGCCTCAAAACATTTTTAGGAAAGTGGCACTTTGATTTTTAAGATTATCTAATGAAGCTGTTTCCTTTTTCTCCTTATTCATGTTGTCACAACTAAAATCCAGATGAACTGATAAAAAATATCAGACTACTTCAAGAGCACAAGCAATTTTATATTTTTTTCACACCATATTTGCTTTAATTGGTAGATGATTGTTTTGAGTGGTGTAATATCAGCAGACTTTGAAAGGCTTTCTCTCTAACAAGTCAAAGCTGCTGTCAAGCCCACTGCTGTAAGAAGGTCAACAACTGATCTCAAAGTTGTGAATGACATCATTTGCATTTTCATGACCAAAGACTTACAGTTTTGTAGAGGTGTATAGACTTATTAAAAATAAAAAGAAAGAAAACCGAATTAAAGATGTAGTATCAGTTCAGGGGGTGAAATTGAATTATTTTTATCCTTTAAAAGTAACATTTACTATGAAAAGAATATGTGAAAATAACATTTGAGCATTTATCCATTAATGCTTAGGAAGAAAAGTTTGTTGTTGTTCACACATCAACTCAAAGGTGCTTCCATACCTCTTAGTTTTGCAAAATACCCAATGGTACTGCTGGAAGTCATTCATCCTGGGAGCATTCAAGATGATTACAGAACATCTGTGTGAATAAGTAGGGTTCTTACTGCAACTGATTTGAAAAATTTCTCATGTTGCCAGGACTCCAAATGTCTGACAAGCTAATCACTAGGACTACGTACAAACTTACATTCTGTGTGATTCCACATCCTACATATATGTGTGTCTGATCAGGTGGCTATGGAAATTAAAACACAGGAGGCTGGTTTGTGTTGGAGTCTCTTCCATGCATCGTCAGGCTGTGCTGACTCAAGAGTAAAAATCTTGAGAGTGCTCCTGGGCCTAACGTTTACAGACTTGAATTGTAAAACAGCATCACACCAATAGCTGCATGAATATGATACCAATTCAATTGTATATACACATAGTGCAATCTCAAAGCACTTGATAAGCCAGTCAAATAATAAAAAGCCCAACTTTCTAGATATTTGTCACCAGTAAGTATCAGTTTCACAATCAAGTATTTGCCTGCTTGCTCCTGCTTGCTTTCAAAGGATGATGTGCCAGCATCCTTTGAAAAGACATCATTGTAGCAGCAATAAGCTTTATTTCTTTGCTCGCTCTTGCAAATTATTGCTGAAGAAAACAGGATTCTTACATTGATTTCAGTGGGTTGTAATATGCCACTTGTTAAATAATGACTGGCAATTTCTTAAGTCGTCAGAAAATCAATTTTCTTGTAGATGGTATTAAGTGTGAAGTATGGCTACCTTATTCAGGTATTTGTTTATTTGAAAGAAATCTTTATTTCAAAGCATTACTTTTTTTTTTTCCTTGCTTGAGATTATATCAGTATATGAATTTTGTCTTAATACTTTCTACTAAAAGACACTCTCTGTGGTTCTGAAGTACTTGGACATATACTCCAGAAGGCAAAGGATCTTCACTGTTAATCACTGGCAGAGCAAACAGAATAGGGAATTCTTGTTGCTAAATATAATAAGATACAGTTTAGGGTTGAGATAATTGGGCTGGGGGGAAAGCTTTAAGATATGAACAAGATTTCATTGTACTGAGGCATACAAGTGCTGCAGGATTTAGGACAAACCATCTAATTTATCTTCCCTTATGAGAAAAGGATCAAAGAAAGATAAGGATAATGTTTCTCTTTCTAGGCCCCAGGATCTGAACACAGGCAAAGTTTTTTTAACATTTATGACATGCTGGCCTAGATGAGGGGTTGTGTGGGACCTCTGTGCAGCCAATGGCTAAGCAGCAACAGGACTAACACTGCATGAGAGTGCTCAGGATGCTCCATCCCAGTGCAGAAACCTGAGCAGGCAGGGCTGCAGCTCAGGGCTGCCTCACGCACTGCCATAGCACAGCACTGGAATCTACAGCACCACAGAGTTCAGACTCTAACCGTGTGGAGAGATGGAAATAGCTGGGACCTCCACAACAGGCGGTGCAGGCTGGTACAGGCTACCAGCTTGTCCCTGTCTGTGCTTCTGCTCCTCCAGACAGTGCTCCTGGGGATTTAGTGACACAGACATTCCTCCCTTGGGCTGCCAAACACTGCCCAGCTCCTCCTGCATAGCAGGAGGGAGGATGGACGAGGCAAAGGGAAGGCAGGGGAGAGCTGCTGCTGCTGTTGGGAGAGCCACAGGGACCTTTTGGGAAGCTGAGAACTGGACTGAGAGGCTCACACTGAAAGGAAACACCAGCAAGGGGGAAGTGTGGTGACAGAGCACAAAAAAAAATTACTTGGTATTTACCATTTCTACAGGAAAGTGAGGTGAAACAGCAATCTGCAGATACACTATTAATTATGAACTCTTTTCTCTCATCAGCCAACAGCTCTGATGTTTTTCCAGGTATAGTGGTAGTTGGTACATACCTGCTATTTTTCAGATTAGAAGATGCAGGCTAACACATTTTTTCTCACAGAGAAGTGTTTGTTTTCCTGTGAATCAAACAATTTAGATCTTTTACCCATGCTGGGCTGTTTTTTCCTCCACTTGTGGAAATGCTGTCCTCCTTTTACCTCATGTGAAATATTGTGATTGAGTTTTCTTGTGAGTGAAAAAGATCTTTGTCTTTTACATGAGGCTTACAACATTATGTGATGTCTTCAGTTACCTCATAAATTCACGGTAGCAGCACCACTGCACCATCACAAACATCAAGGAAATGTTTTATGTCTAAAAAATAAGCTTGAACAAAATTTAAAAACAAAACAAAAGGAACAAATGATGACAGAAATACCTGTCATGCAAAAAAATCTGCAACCAACCAACCAAAAAACCCCAGCACAAAATGCATCCTGACATGGCAGTAAAAGAGATATTGTTTGAAAAAACTTTTTGATGTTACAAATATATTCACTCTGGATGCGTGTTAGAAGTATTAAGAATTTCTAAACTTTTTCTTTGCTCTTGAGCTTAACATTTCTTGTGGATTTTTAGAATCACTCCTTTTTAAATGCTCTCCAAGCAAATGCATATTAGCAAGTCCCTACAAACTTCAGCTTTACTAAGATTTTTTATATCTGTATTTTCTCCAGGAAAGCTTTAGGACCTGACATTTCTGCATGGAAAAAAGTGTCTATTTCCTTTGAAAATAATCCTCTATCATACACAGGCTGTAGAAACACAGTTTAATTAATTCCTGGTTTGCAATTCAACATGCAAATAGAAAATGAATGCATTATTAAATTGAATTCTATTTTTCTTCACAAATCTATAAGTTCTATCATTATAAGTATTTTTTGTGATTTGTTGATGCTTAGCCTATATTTGATAATTTAATATATTTTAGCTTCTAGGGTTAAAATTAAATTTTAAAATGTAATATATGAATTTCTGGGGTTTCTCTTCTTTCTTTAGCCCAGATTTCTTTTCTGCCTACTTTCTTGTTTGTTCCTGATATAGAACCCACTGAACAAAAATGCTCTTCCAATTTATTTATTTGATTTTGTTTCAGGACCTTTTCTCCTTTAACCTCTTTACACTTTTTTGCCTGACTTAATTTTCTCAAGGTCTTCATCCTCTCTTTTTTTTTCTCTTTGGCTGATAGTCTTCCTCTTTTCTGATATTCCTGTGAATTTAATATTATTTTCCTTCATCTGATGATTTTATTACCTTCTACCTTATCTTCAAAAGATATCTTCATCACTGCCTCCTGCTTCAAAGACACCTCCAAGCCTGTCTCTCTTCTTCTGGTTATGCTGTTCTCCTGCTCTTTATTTTTCTCATTCAATCCACTATTCATCTCCAAATGCAGAAGTGTAATTTCATAAATAAATTTACATAAACAATTAAAGCAAGAATTTTTTTGTTTAGTTGCTCTTCAGCTGAAAGTTTATGTTCTGGACCCATCCCAGAGTTGTTGACACTGGGAAAATCTCTTCAGCTCCTGGGGCCTCTGTCCATTTTCTTCTTCTCAGTGTTGGGAAGAGCAGTTTCTTTTTAATATGGCTTTTAATATAGAATAAACAGATGTAGGATTATATCACAGTCAGACAGCACAGTAATGGGGTTGTGTAGAAATCAGTGATGAGAAGTTTGTGGCATTTTACATATGTTTTATATGGTTTTAGGTCAGCAAAGTGACACACTTGTTATCTTGTGAATTCACAGAGCAGAAGACTGCAGAGGGTGTACTGCTACATTCCAGAGGTGCAAGCAATGTCTGCCCTTTCCCAGCTTATTAGTAATATCAAAGTTATTTCTAATTTGTGAAGAACCCCAGTACTATCATTAATTATCCCAAGCACGCTAGGTGTGGAGCTGACCCCATGAAAAAATTTACTTTAATATCGTCGACAGTTTGTTCTTCCTTCTGGATTTCACAAAGTAGAGATTAAATTCTTTATAGTTTGAGAAACAAGAGCAATTTTATTCTTAATTTGAAATTATTGAGACAAAGTAAATAAAATTATGTATTATTTTTGGTTTTGTTCACCATTGTCTTCATAGTGCAAAGATAGAAAATTTAGAAAACTTTGAAATTTGATTCAGAAACATTATGAAATTCCAACCCCAAACATATCATTTTTATTTCAGACCTTTTTTTATAACAATTTCTAATCTGTTTAAGACATCTTTTCCTATTCTCAAAGATATTTCTGTTTCCTCTCTTATTTCATCAAATCACATTGTAGAAACCCTTTTTTTTACAACTGATTTTAATTTTTATTTCACAAATATAATTTGATAGTTTTAGAAGGAGGAGGAAAAAGGAAAACAGTAATTAAACACTTCCTCAGTAACTATGATTATATACTTGTATATTACCCATAGAGGTGGTTGAATTATTTTCTGCTTTGCTTTGTTCTAAAAACCTAAACAAACTTTGGAAATTGACCTGGAAGAAACTTTTCCAGAGGGAAATCTGTGTTTTTTGCTCTTCGTAGATGTTGACACAGTAGGTTTGATGTTTAATGAAAAGCTATTTATAGCCATGTAGGAACAAGAAGAAAAGATAAGTCATCAAGGTGTAGGCAATCTGTAGGTTATTAAACCTTGGGGAGTCGTGGTGTACCAGACACCGACCAGGTCTTCCTGGTTACAAATAAAACTACACTGTTAGTTGTGCCCATATGCACTCAACTAATGAATTAATGCAGAAGCTGATTGATACCATTAACACTGATTTCCTGGCGACCAGTTTACATTTGAAATTTATGTGTATTGCAGCTATACATTCGTGTAGAAGAAATTTATTAGAAAAGCATTTCTTAATTAAAAAAAAAAAAAAAGAAAAAAAATGTACTTCTGCATCTCCACTATGCTACTATTCAATATGTTAAGATAAAACAAAGAACTGTTTCTATATGATCACCACAAGAAGATTCTTTGGCTTCCAAGACACAGAGAATAAATCATAGCATGTCAAATTGAAGTAAATTCCCTCCGGGAAGATCTCTTTATCTTAAAACTAAAGGAAGATGAAAAAAATGAATAATAATTGTGATATGTAGGTTATAAATCTGTTCCACTGGTTTTCATAGTAAAAGACTGGAAGATATGCTAGCAAGTGTATCAGTAACTATACCATAATGAAATAAATGTAATATGTGTCATAAAGGATTTATATCATTAATTTTAGAGAGCTTCAATAAAAAGTTTAATATAGTTTTGGGAAAAAAAACCTGTGACTTAATTCTGGCCTCTTTCTCGTCTTGTTAAAGTTTTGTTTGTTTGTTTGTTTGTTTGTGTTTTGGGAAAGAAAATATTGTAAGGTCTTCACCAAGCATTTGCTCATAACAGACAGAAAGCTCTGGGAAATAATATGTTACACTTACAGTGTATTAATACCAGATGATTTTCACAATATGATCTTAGTAGAGAATTTTGCATCTGTCCATGAATCCTTCTCTTCCCAGCTAGAAAGGAATGATTCCACATTATTTTCCCCGTTGTTCCTCTTGAAGCTAGAGATGACATTGGCTGAATGGCTGTGCACTTCTGATACGTAGCTGGATGCCTACATCCATGCTGAACAGACTTTATCCCCTTCTCCAGTACTGCTCCACCCAAGAAAACACATCCTGCATTATGTCTTTATTTTATGTGGTGTGTTTAAGTCCACCTGAAAGCTGAGAATGGATAATTAAAGAGAGAATTAGTACAACTGCACCAAACTATTTGATATTGAATCATGATTTCCAATGATATGGTCTCATATCTGCCAAATTTGGAGCGAATGAGTGAATGGTGATGGGGAAGGAGGATGTAATAGATGGCAGCACTGCTCTGGGGAGGGTGTGGTGCTGGTGGGGATGTTTCCCACAGTAGAGGACTTTCCCCATCAGAGTCTGGACAGTGCACTGAGCTTCATGCTTCAATGCAGAGCTCATCAGATTGACAAAGGAAATGGCATGAATCCTTTGTAAGTACTTAGTGTGGAAAGATCATTGAAGATATCATATAGTAAAAATAGGATAAGGAGATGCAGGAGAAATTAAAGATTCATTGGAACTGAATTTTTCTCTGAACATCAACTGGAGGAAAACAGGACTTCTTTATAGTCTATCTGGCAGCAATGGATATTGTTAGGAGGAAGCTAATCAGAAGGCAGCTCCATGATACTTGCAGGTTCTGTAACATTTTCTGTTGGATTTCTCTTTACTTGATGAAGCTAGAGCTTGAATACGAAACTGTATTTGATAAAATGAATCAAGTGCAACAAGAGAGGTATGTTTTCAATCAAAGACCCTGAAAAAAGTAATTAAGCCTTAAGTACTTAGGGACATGATTGTTGTGTTTCTAGTTCTGCAAAGCACTTAAGAAAGAACCCACTTTTAGGTGAGATCTCCTTTAAGATTGAAAGTTCCATAGTTATTACAGAAAATTATAGTCATGAAAAGGACAGATAAAGGTCTTATAAAATAGGAGAGATAGAAATGCTTTATAGTGGCTTCAACTGTAAACAAAAGTGAGAAAGGTATTAAGATATTGCTTGCATCAATAGCACAGGGCAGATGAAAGAGATTATTGTTTACTGTTGGCATACACAATTTAGACTCCAGAAAGGTGTTTAAGAAAATCTGGGAAAGAAGACTTTGTTCTTCTTTTTTTTTTAATCCATCTGAAAGTACCTTCTGGAAGATCCAGTTTACTGGCTTGTTATTGGATATATTTTGCTAGCCACAATATGCTCAATATAATAATTAACATTTAAAATGAAACTTGGTTTAGTCAGGATATCTTTAAATAGCTGCCAGGGAAATAAAGGTTCATAAATATTTGAATATAAAAATAAAAAAAATTTGTAGAGCACAAAACTTATAGTTGACACTGATTTCTTTATAATGTTTGCTGATATATCTTCAGAAGGTTAACAGTAAAATGTAAACAAAGTAAGTTTAAATTTTCCTACTTCATTTTTGCCATCTGTTAGAGCAAAATCTATGACTCCTATACAACAGTGGTGGGGTTTGGAGTGGATTTTCTGTATGCCTTTATTCCTTCAGTTATGTAGGTTAACACTTATCAGCTGCACTAATTGGAGAAAATGGATGCAGTCTCAAAGGAAATTTCACATTGCATCTCTGTAGCAATGAGCTGTTTTCTAAGGTAGAGACTTATCTTGACAAAACAGTTTTAGACACCTGGAGAAGATCCCGAGACTGACAGTGCAATATTGCAAGGCTAATTTATTTGTTTTTCTTCATGTCATTATTTCAGGATCTCTCCAGCAACAGGGTAGATGGCTGCAATGTCACTGTGCCCTGCAATACTTCAGTAACAGAAATATGATGTGTATGAAAAGTGTGACAAAGAAAGAATGGAATCTATGCTAATGTAATTATTCAATAAAGAGTGAGTGAAACTTCAGAGTTTCTTTGTGATTCTGCAATCAGATGCATATATGTAGTTATATTTTCTATCTTAGGAAAATAAGGTGTCAGTTGAGGGGAAAATTATGTAGACAGGAATAATAGCAAGTGGGATAATTCAGTTTGAAAATTAATGCATATATATAAGATTGGATTGAAGCCTAAAATATTTTGTTATATGCCTAGATTAGTTTCTCTCTCTTCCCTCACTCATAAACACATGAATGCAAAACTTCAAAAAAGGTTTCATTCTCTGTCAGAACATTTATGTTTGCAATATTCTTACAAAAGGTGATGCACAAAACCATGTCAAAGGGTTAATTTTCACATTTTATAGTCAGTAGCAAAGAGTTTTAAAACAATTTCCATAACTTGAAGTTATAGTAGAAAAATTTTTATTAAGACTCGGGAGGTTATACTAAAAAGATTATAGGGATATTCAATTATAATCAACAAGGTGAAACCAAACAGTCATACCTTATTTTTGATGAATCCTGCAACACATTTTCATAAACTATCAAGGCAGTGGGGAGAACTGAAGAATGTAGAGCTAGATTAAGACTAAGGAAATGGTGAAAGACAAATATTGTGATCTGTGTTATACCAAAGTACAACAATGACTAAACTCCTGTTAATAAAAGTGAGGTACAATGTATATGAAGTTCTAATGCAATAAAGGCCCAGTGTGTGATCACTATATAAACATCTAGTAGGATGGAGGACTTGACCTTCTGCAAAGAGTGGAAATGCAAAGCAGCAACCATGAGGAGACATTTAGGTTGCCCAAGCCTTCCCCTCTGCAGTCCTGTCAGTGGACATACACCATCTTCCATAATAACTAATTAGGCTAAGATAATGATGATGATCACATTTTTGGTCTTTGCATGTACACAGGTGTCAGGATACCAATGACAGACAATCCTAATGTCACCAGATTTAGTTTTGAAGGTCTCCCTATATTTTTGCATGAGATGAGCAATAACTGACCCCAGGGCCCTGGAGACAGGGCAGGGGATCTCCAGCAGAGGCTCTGTCCTTGCAGGAAATNTGGGGGCCAGGAGGGCCCAGGGATCCTGGGGGACATCAGGGAGAGCATTGCCAGCAGGGCAGGGAGGGGATCCTGCCCCTCCACTCAGCCCCACTGAGCTGTGTCTGCAGTTCTGTGTCCAGTTCTGGGCTCCTCAGTGCACAAGAGACTTCAAGCTCCTGAAGCAGGGCCAGCAGAGACTGACCAAGATGCTGAAGGAACTGGAGCAGCTCTCCTGTGAGGAAAGGCTGGAGAAGCTGGGCCTGTTCAGTCTCAAGAGGAGGCTACTAAAGACAGCTCAACAACTAGTCTCCAGAGATTTATAATAGATGAAATGTGAATTGAGTAAATATCTACTTAAATACATACAAGAGATGAATTATTAAATTTTGTTATGCATTAACAATTAAGTTACAAGGAGGAACAATGAAATGGATGTTAGATTTCTGGTTTCAGGAGCACGAGCGTATATTCTATTACAGTGTTAAAATAACTCCCATTATTAATATTTTTAAAACCCTTTTTAATAATAATTGGGGTGCTCTCCCTTATCTATCAGTAAAGTCCATCTTGACAAATAATACAAATGCAAATATTTTGATATATACAGAAATTGTGCTCCTATGTTTCTTAGATTTACATGGATTGTAAACATAAAAGAGCTGACACCTGCACTTCCCAGTTTTGATTGTGTTCTGAAATCAGACA